>VDFB02324164.1:402331-442870 GCA_007258455.2 Sequoia sempervirens | reverse complement strand
GCCAGGGGGGAGCCAGAGGGGGGATGGAGCAGGAGGCAGATCAGGGGACAAGATGTATTGTTCAGCAGTTGGGAGATCTCCAGCGAGATTGGGATGAGCTTCAGGATAGAGTACTTTGCCTTGAGCAGACAGTTGGAGAGATGGGGCTGATGCAGGAGAGGGAGGATGAGGCCAGGGAGCAGGCAGAGATTATGCAGGCCAAGAGGGATGTAGCACAGGAGTAGGTGCGTGCGATGGAGACGGAGAGGGATGTGGCACAGGTGTGCATTCAGAGTGAGAGAGCATTGGTAGAGGCAGAGATATAGTCACTGCAGAGGAGGAGAGAGGAGGTAGTAGCAAAGGTATCGACTCTCCGGAGAGAGATTCAGTAGAGCTGAGAGCACAAGCTTTTCAGAGGGATAGAAACGCAACAGTGACTCGGGCACAAACGACTCAGAGGGAGAGAGATGCAGCAGAGATACGGATGCAGACTCTATAGGTGGAGAGGGATGCCATGATGGTGCATGCACCGACAGGTCAGGGTGAGGGTGGGATGCCAGGAGCAGATATACAGGTTGTGGAGAGAGAGAGATGCAGCGGTGGCACAGGCAGTGACTGTAGAGGAGATGAGGAATTGATTACAAGCAGAGCTGGCACAGTTATGCTTATCCCAGGAGGCCTAGGAGTAGGAGAGGAGGATGATTACGAGGGATCGGGACAGGTATCGTTAGGAGCAGAATTCTGCTCGGGTCCAGGTTACAGAGTGAGAGAACATGAGAGATGCATGATTTTGGATGGTTGCATATTATCATGTAGTTCCTGATCCGGTACAGTGGACATTCCGTTACACCCGGCAGACACCTCAGATGCCAGCATCGTCTCAGTCATTGGGGACACAGACCTGAGGTTACAGTGATTCACCAGGCAGGGGAGCAGTACCTGATTCTCCACAGAGATCAGATGTGGGGAGTTCATTTGGTAGATGACAGGATACCATGTTTTTGACAGGTGTAGGGTAGATGGATAGTGCAGAGGTGCAGTGGATATTTGCAGGACCTTGTACTAGTGTTTTGATTGGATGATTTTTGTATACGATGGTCACAGATTATGATGACATCGATGACATTATAATATGTTAGTCTTGACTATGAGATGTACTGTGGACTTGTGGTATATTTATATATATGATAGCTCTTATTGACTTCATGTTTTATGTGTGATGCATATGTGGATGGTCATATGATGGCAGTTATCTATGATGACTTTTGTGGATGTTACATGTATGGATGTTTATATAATGTTATGTATATATATATATATATATATATTTATGTATGATGGTTTTTGAGGGGTTTTATGCATGCCAACTAATGTGTGTGATGCAAGATGTAATGTATGGTGATTTTTCTTTTCATGTATGATGAATGCCTAGGTTGTATGATGTATATGTTTAAGATAGATGTGGATATGCTTATGATGACGCGACAAATGCTTATGTTTTATATGCTTATGATGGTTATGTGCATGTTTGACTAATATGTGCGATGCAGGATGTAATGGATGTATTATGACGGTATTGATGGTGGACCTAACACTTGATATTGCAGGTGGCGATCTTATGGATGAACCTAAGATAGTGTATGGATCTAAAATGTAATTATTTCATGATAAGTGTCAATAGGGTCCTAGGTGATAGTGGAAGATGAATGCGGACATGGTGTGAGTGTGCACCTGTCAAAAACTTTTTAGTATCTTGAGAAGAATAGGGGGTGGAAGAGAAATATTTGCACAACCAAAATCATAGGATGAATGTAATGCAATGGTCATGATTATATGAAATGCAATCCTAATACAATTTGCCATCTTTGGAGCACTGATTTTTGCTATAGCATAAGACACGATACACCAAGGTATGGAGAACCGAGGTAGATTAGTGTCTAATGCATAAGACAATAAACACAAAGGTTATCCTCACACCCCAAAGTCGAGAGGACCTTGGTTGGGCCAGGTATTGGGATAACCACAAGAACACAGGACACCCCAACGTAACACAAGATCACAAGGATCTTGGTGGATACGACGTGGGGAATCCAATAGACAACAACAATAAAAAGATCAAGATATGCCCCTATGTTAACCAGTCAAAACACACCATAATATAATGGATCATGGTGGCCTTGAAAGGTGATGATAAGGGGGTTCAAAACTCCAGAAGCATCAAGAAAGATCAATTTTAAAACGTCCTTTGCCATAGGATCAATGGGATGGATTGATGAGGTTGATTAGGAAGGATGCATCTTGTTAATACCATAGATGATGGATAAACTAAACTAAACGATCGTTACAACGTGAGATGTTTCAAAATTAATTAACTCTCATGATACAAGCGGAGTTTGTTTGCTAATTTTTAGCTAGGTAAGGGCATGGCTTGATGACATGACACAAAGGAGGCAAGACACAAGGCGGAGAAACCTACAAACCTAGGGGCTCAGGGGCCAATCAAAGATTAGCTTTGCCTACGTGAAAGCGTAGAGCCCTCATAGTTTTAGAAAAAGACCATGGATAAAGCAGAAAGAAGACAATGGAGACTGATAATGGACATAAAACACGACAGACAAATGCCTCAGGGGAGGATCAAATAACCAACCTTGCATACGTGAAATTGCAGGGGCAACGTAGTTCAGAGATGAATGACCATGGGTAAAAGCGGAAAGGGACTAGTGAAGACAAAGTGATGAAGGACCAAAACAAGTTGGTCCAAAATGCCCCAAGGGCAGATCGAATGATCAGCCTTGCCTACGTGATAGGGCAGGGGCAACGTAGTTCCACAGAGGACGAAAGTGATCATTGGACAAGATGAAAACTAAATGAAGACCAACACAATGGAAGATCCTAGATGGTGACACAAAAGAACATGAAAAAAGGTCAAAACGACACAAGCTCGGATTGGGATAAAAGCTCAGGATGATAGATAGCTAAGGTAGATCGTCCAATGCTCAGCCAAGATATATACCTAGCAGCCAGGGGTAAGATGGGCAAGGATATTTAGGATGAATATAAAATAGCTAGGACGCAAGGTAGATAATGATTAAGCCCTCTACAAATGGTGCATGAGGATAGGTTTTCACCAAATGTACTTATCCAAGGCACCACCAGGGGTGGTTTTCACCATAGGACGAATTATTTCTCTTTACTATTTTTGTTTGTATTTTTATTTTTTGATAATTTTTTTCTTTTTTATTGATTTTCATGCAAATAGAGTCACTAAGAGGACTTAAGTATAGAACCGTTTGAGGTGCATGATGTTAATAGGTTCTTCCAGGGGCTCCCCTTCAAGGGTGGAAAGTCTATACACCCCCGATCCATACTGTGCAGTTATAATGTAAGGCCCCAACCAGTTTGCTTCAAACTTTCCCTTCTTAGCTCTATCTTGCTGGGTACACTGGTTTTCTTTGAGGACAAGGTCACCAACTTGGAACTGTCGCGGATGAACCTTCTGGTTGTAACTGCGTTTGAGGCAGTTTTGGTAGGCTTGGAGATGATCATATGCTTTTATCCACCTTTCATCAAGTAATTCTAGTTGTGCAAGTCGTGCAACACGAGCATCTTCTTCACTGATAAGGTTCTTCAAGGAGACTCTCAACGATGGGAGCTCAACCTCGATTAGCAAGATAGCTTCGGCACCATACACTAATGAATAGGGGGTGGCGCCGGTAGGAGTGCGGATGGAGGTACGATACACCCAAAGGGCAGGGTGAATGTGGAGGTGCCAATCTCGACCTGTGTTATTGACAACCTTTTTGAGGATACAGATAAGAGTTTTGTTGGTTGCTTCTGCCTGACCATTACCCTGAGGGTAATAAGGCGTTGACCAATGATGTTGGATATGGAAGGTGTCACAAAGGTGTTTCATGGATTGGTTTTTAAAAGGTTTTCCATTGTTAGAGAGGATGGTGGACGGGATACCGTATCTGCAGAGAATATGGTAGAGGATGAATTTAGAAATCTGAGTACCGATGATCTGTGAAGGGGGCATTGCTTCCACCCACCTGGTGAAGTAATCAGTTGCAGTAATGATGAAAGTATGGCCGTCAGAGGATGGTGGGTGAATCTTGCCAATCAGGTCAAAGCCCCATTGAGAGAAAGGCCATGGAGCCAGAATGGGCTGGAGATCTTGTGCTGGAGCATGAACCAAATCTGCATGTTGTTGGTAGGGGAGACACTTCTTCACAAATTCACAAGCATCATGCTCTAATGTAGGCCAATAGTACCCTGCTCGGAGGATCCTTTTGGCCAAAGCCATACCGTTTGAATGTCCCCCACAAACACCACTATGTACTTCCTTTAGTGTAGCATGGGCTTCAGTCTCATTCAGACACCTAAGGAGGATTCCATCATACCCGCGATGATAAAGTGTATCATCGACGATAATGTATCAAGAAGAACCATGGACAAAGGATTTGTGTTGATTGCGTGTAAGATCTGGGGCTACAATACCGTCATGGAGATAGGTATATATGTCCTGGTACCAGGGAGAGGCAGGACCTACGATATCGCACACCATATCAGTTTCTAGGATATCATATGCTGGGATTAAAAGTTGTTCGACAAGGAACTCACATTTCGTCCGATCTTTAGGCATGTCAATCAGAGAACCGATGGTGGCCATTACATATGCTGCTTTATTCTGAACTCTAGGAATTTGGTCAAATTGTATGGAGGTGAAATATTTCTTGAAATCATCGACCATGCGTTTATAGGGTAATAGCTTATCATCCTTTGTTAGGAATTCATCATTAACTTACTTGATCACTAATAATGAATCCTCGAAGACCTTCAAGTGAGTTATATGCCACTGTTTTGCAATTCAGAGGCCGGTGAGGAGGGCTTCATATTCTGCGATGTTGTTGGTACATGGGAATGCTATCCTGAATGATTTTGGGATGTAGTCACCTTGAGGCGTAATTAATAAAATTCCTACTCCAGATCCACTATGAGTGTATGGGCCATCAAAATATAGTGTCCAAACTGGTGCTTCTGTAACTGTGTAGATTTCTTCATTTGGGAATTCAGTGTCTAGCGGGTAGACATCTACTAATGGTGCCTCAGCCAATTGATCAGCGATGACCCGTCCTTTATGGCTTTTCGCTCTACATATTCTATGTCAAATTCACTTAGGAGCATGACCCATTTGGCCATGCAGCCAGTCAAAGTGGTTCTAGATAACAAATACTTCAAGGGATCAATTTTAGCGATTAATTTGACTAGATGGTTGAGCATGTAATGACGGAGTTTCTGTGTGCTGAAGACTAGCGCAAGGCAAGATTTTTCCATGGGGGAGTAATTTAACTCATAGCCAACCAATGTTCGACTGATGTAGTAGATCGCTCTCTTTGAATGACTCATCATGTTGTGCCAACAATGCCCCCAACGTGACTGAAGTAGCAGAGATGTAAAGCAGGAGAGGTTTTCCTGGAATAGGCGGCATTAAGATCGGTGGATGAGCTAAATATTCTTTAATTTTATTGAAACCCATTTGACACTGTTGGTTCCATTAGAAGGTGGAATCTTTCTTCAGAAGATGAGTGAATGGCTGACACTTATCTGCTAGCTGGGCTATGAACCAATAGATGGACTACATCTTCCCCTGGAGGCTTCTTAACTGCTTCAGATTGCATGGAGGTGGCATGTCCAGAATAGCTTTTACCTTGGCGGGATCAACTTCAATACCCCTTTGGGAGATTATAAAACCCAACAATTTTCCTAATGTAACCCCAAAGACGCACTTTTTTGGATTTAGCCGCAACTTGTAATGTTCTAACCGTTCAAAGATCTGCTTTAGGACAGTAGGATGTTCTGCTCGTGTTTTAGATTTTCCCATCAAGTCATCAACATAATCCTCCATGATGATATGGATGAGGTCATGGAAGATGACTGTCATTGCTCTCTGATATGTTGCCCCTGTATTTTTTAGACCAAAGGGCATAACATTTTAATAGAAGGTTCCCCAAGGTGTTGTGAAGGCCGTTTTTTGTTGATCCTTGGGTGCAATTCGAATCTGGTTATAACCAGAGAAGCCATCCATAAGGGATAACATCTCGTCCTGCTGTCAAGTTGACCAACATGTCAATGTTAGGCAGAGGGAAGTCATCTTTTGGGCAGGCCTTGTTAAGGTCCCTGAAGTCTGTGCAGATCCGAATATCTCCATTTGGTTTGGCAACCGGTACTATATTAGAGATCCACTCAGAGTAGTCAATCGGCCTGATAAAACCTACCTCTAGTAACTTCTCCAATTCCTTCTTGACTAACAATGCGACCTGCGGATGCATCTTGCGGAGCTTCTGTTTGACAGGCTTGGCATCTGGGCGAACATCTAGATGGTGAACCACTAAGGCAGGGTCTAAGCCTGGCATGTCTGAATATGACCAAGCAAAGTTAATGATTCCCTCTCGAAGTAGCTGCATGATAACTGGATACTCTTGCTCTGAGAGTGACTTAGCCACATAGGTGATTTTAGGATTTTCAACAATACCCAGATTAACTTCTTGAGTCTCTTCAATTAGAATTGATGATCGAGCAGATAACTGAGTTCCTACAAGGGGAAGATGAACATCTCCATAGTCCAGCACCTCTTTGAAGTTTTTGCCATCGGATGCGTCCTTTATTTTTACTTTTTCAAGGTCAGGAAGCGCCTCAGGGAGGTTTTCACTAGATGACCGCTTTTTACTTTTCTTATTCTTATTTTTGCAACTGGAGTGTTCATCCTCCCCCATTCCCATAAGGTTGACATATGTATCTGCAAACATATTGACAGGTGTACTATTATGTAGGTCCCAATCAATAAGCTCGAAGTGACAAAGGGATAGGCTAATGGTGCAGATGGATAGGCATTCAAACATGGATGATAGGTCAGTGTGATCGACGTCATCGTATGCATGTATGATGGATTCCTCTTCGAGTATATCTTCCAATGAGCCTTTGTCCATGGTGACACTATAGGAGGTATTAGACAATGTTGCAGGGCCTTTCTATTTTTTATCATATTCAATGCCTATGTTCTTTGGTAGCTTTGATGTATCAATAGGTTGCAACCGCCCTTGTTCCTCTTTACCTAGACCCCTGCCTTGGTAGTTATACTATTCTGCAAACTTAGCTAACCACGGATATGCTTCCTGAAAATATTCCTTTAGAGGAGGGTCTGGCTAGGGTTCTTCTCGGTAGACCCATTGGCTTATGTCCTCTTCTGGTGCATCTATCTTGACACTTGGGGATCTGAAGGTTGTGGTAGGGATGTTTTTACCACTGAAGGTGATAGTCTTGTCTTCCTTTGGTGTAGCATGAGAAGGTTGACCATACTCGTGGTGATGGTGGCATGGTTGCTACATTGAGAGTCGTATGCATTTCGTATTCACCACACCCGTTGTCAATGATCTGGACTTTGGTGACTGTAGGATTAGTGGTGGAAGATGGAGTGGTTATTGCGATGGAGGGTGGGTTAGCGGATGATGACTGGGATGCCCCCATTTCAACCCTGGGACAATAATGTAAATGAGGAAATGACTCTTCTAAAGCGCGTCAATATTCAAATGGTTGGGGGTCGGCATAGATGGTGACTTCTTGTCCATTGACGGGGAATTTTAGGCATTGATGGTACGTGGAGGGGACGGCTTGCATAGCATAGAGCCACAGGTGGCCAAGGAGGAGATTATATGGCAAGTCCAGATCAAGGACATGACATGTAGTGTATTGAAGCACAGGTCCCACTTGGATAGGAAGACTGATAATTCCCTCTGAATTTCGTTCTGCATTATCATAGGCTTTGATTGTGATGATCTGATTACTTAAATCTGCTTGAGTATACCCCACCTGTTTTATGAATTTCAGAGTACACAAATTGAGGGCAGAGCCATTATCTACCAAGACCCTTTTTATTTTATGGTGAGCAACCATGACTTCGATATGTAAGGGGCAATTATGATTGACATCGATGTTTGGCATATCATTTTGGCTGAAGTGCAGTTGATGAGATAAAGCCAAGTGTCCCACCAAAGCTTGGAATTGCGTGGGGTCAATGTCATTTGGCACACGGGTTTCCTGTAGGGCTCTGTTGAGAATTTATTGATGCACAAGGGAAGACTTAAGCAAATCCAAAATGGATATATGAGTAGGGGTCTTTCCTAAGTGATCAAGGATGTTGTACTGAGAGCTTACAGGAGTTGATTGGGTGGGTGCAGAGGCTGCAGGGACAGTGATGCAGGCTCGTCGTGTAGTAACAACACATTAAGGGTCTTTGGCTTTGACATGTATCATGGATACACGAGGTTCTACCTACTCAACGTAATGAATAATACCTTCGTAATTGAGGGGTACATTCTTATAGCTCATGTTATTTGTGTTGTTATTTTGAGGATTACTGCTAGATGTGCTTGGGCCTTGATTATGGTTTGGGAAGGTGTTCTGATATATCTGTAATTGAGCATTGGATGATGAAGCTTGACTGGGGTCAACCTTGATATCACCTCGATCAATGAGATCTTGGATGTAGTTTTTCAGACCCTGACACTTGTTTAAAGAGTGTCCTTTGATTTTATGGAACTCACAATACTCATTTTCCTTGAACCATGCGGGCTTGGGTTTGGACTCGTCAAATGGCTTGGTGACAGGGTACATGATGGGATAGTTGATTTGTAACAACTTATTAAAGACAACACTTAGAGGTTCTCCTAATTGAGCATACTGACGTTTGGTGTTCCCCTGATTGTTCTGGTTCAACTGTTGAGGAGGGCGAGGTGTCCCCTGTGGCATAGAGATGGTGTTAGGTATAGACGGTTGTTGTTTTTGGGATGTATTAGCCACTTGGATGTGTTTAGTGTCTGTCATGCCGTCATTCATTGTGTTCTTGTTCTTGTTCCAGAATCGTGGTTTATCGCCAAATGACCTCTCTTTATCATGACTATGTATTTTGATGTGTCCTTTGGCAATAAGGGCACGTTCAAGGATGGGTCCCTTTTCCACTATCTTCGTGAAAGTGGTGACACAATGTAACCTAAAATTATGGGCCATATCGGGATGAGAGTTTTCCACGAAAAGAGTGACCATGTCTTTTTCTTTCAGAGGGGTCTTCATTCGGCTTGCTAATGCACACCACCTTTGTAGGTAGCTAGTAAAGGTTTCCCCCTCACGTTGTTTCTCTTTGAGGAGATCTAAGGTGTCCGTGTCCTTCTCCAAATTGAAAGAGAAGTAGGATACAAATTTTTCTGACAGGTCTGCAAAAGTTTTTATGGACCCTTTTTCGAGGGTCATGAACCAATCCAAGGCGTGGCTTGTTAGGCTTCGTGGGAATAGGCGCAAAAGATAGTTGTCATTGTGCATGACCTCTTGACATTGGGATAAAATTCCTGCAAGTGAGCCTTAGGGTCTTTGTTTCCCTTGTATTTGTCAAACTTTGGTATTTCAAAATGTTTAGGAAACGGGATTAATGAGATGGAGGGATCAAATGGATATGGGCATATGTCTTCAAATTTGAATGATTGTTTGGTAGCCCCGGCTTGAAGGTCTTTCAGAGCGGCTTTGATTTCCAACAGATCCGAGTTGGCCGGTGGCAAGTTGGGGGGATATTGATGATAGGATGATAAAGGATCTCGCTAAGAGAGCGTTAGATTGTTAAAATACGGATTTGGATAGTTGGATGATGACATGCCTTGTTGGTACGACAGGGGATTTTGTTGATATGTGGGCTGTTATTGTGGAGTATAGTATGGATTTGTTTGATAAAAGTGTGGGGTGGGCTATTGAGGAGCTTGGATGGGATGTTGTGTACTGGTTTGTTGGTGTTGAAGGTATTGTTGTGATTGTTGGGAGGTCGCATAAAGTGGTTGTTGGTGAAATTGTTGCTGATTGTGAGAGTAGTAGTGTTGAGGGAGTTGTTGTTGTGATGTCAACTATTGTACTGATCAAGATGGGATGTCGTGTCGCAGTTGAGCCTACGGACGCAAAATGGATGCGAGAAAGGGGGATATGGTCTGAGCAATAGGTCAAGATGGATTGCCTTGTGGTTGGTAGGGTGGTTGTTGTGAAGAGGCCAAAGTATTATGTATAGGTTGTTGCTGATGAGATGGCTGAGGTAGCGTAGAAGCGTTTTGTAAAGGGGGTTGTTGGGTACCACCCGGAACATTCAGTTGGGATGTGGCTTGCGGAGGTAATTGAGGTGGAACGTTGGATTGGTGAAGCTGTTGAGATGTATATGAGGAGGATGGTAGATGTGTGGCCCCGGGAGGTGGAGACAATGTGGAAAGGGGGGTGCCCCCAGTGTTGACTGTAGGTTGATTCGAAAGAGGGGGTGTTGTTAACATTAATGGCGCAGGTTGTGGAACATTTTGTGGCATACCATAGGCAAAAGGATTATTGGGATCAGGCACTTGAGGACCTTCCATAACTGAGGTTGAAGCGTGTGGGGGATAGTTAACATGATAGAGAACAACATTGCCAAATTCATGTTGATGCCAACCCTCAACTGGAGGAACATTGGGGAAGTACGAACCTTCTGGTGCATTTTGTGAACCTTGGAGTACGTCAGATGGGGAATTCCTACATTTGGACAAGTCAACACTCGAGGGGGGTTTGACACCCTTCTCAATTAGGTGGGCCAAAATCTCTTCCCCATGTTTTTCAAACAAACGGTTAGTCATTTGCACATTGGTGGGATTACTAAAATGTTCCTCAAGTGTGAGTTCAGGTTGATTAGCCATACTCTCTTCACCATGTGGTGAATTGTTTTGATTTTCGGTGTTGGAGTGTGATGAAGTACCATTGTGAGGATCTTGGGGGACGTTCTTAGGATCTTGAGCAATATTTGCACCATTGGTGGGATTTGTATTGTTATTAAGGTCTTGAGACATATTCGCTTGGGAATTTTGACCTTGTTGTTGTTCCATTTGTCTCTTAACTTGTGACCTAGTTTGAATGGGCATGCAAATGTGCTATGGGTGGATTATAAGGATGTTTTTAACGAATGACTTGATTGTAGTTGGGTGAGATGTGATTTTGATGGGATTTGGATTTTGATCAGATTTTGTATGGATATATTGGATTGGATCGGATTTTGATGGGATTGGATTTTGATTGGCTAGATTGGATTTTGATTGAATTGGATTGGATTATTAAGATCAATAGGATAGCATTGGTTGAATGGATGTGATTTGATTGATTGGGTAATTTGATCGAATGATTGGTTTTGATAGATTTAGATGATTGGATGGGTATGATTGGATGATGAAAGATGTGAGAGAGACCTTGAGTTTAATCAAAGGAAGTTACCCCTAGTGACCTAGAGCTTTGATTGATTAAGAGGATGATCACGGGACCAAATCCACCTTAAGATAGGAATGGATTGATTGGGTCGAGGATGATAACTTACGACACCGAATTCACCTCAAGATGGAAGCAAATTGATTTGGGTCGAAGTTAAAGACTAATAATCAAATTCAAGTGCTATGGTCAATTTGGATAACCACTTTGTAATACAAGGTTAGGATGGTTTGGTTATGAGTGGTGTTTGGTGATGTAAATGGTAAAATTATGATGTTTGCTAGGTGATGGTATGGACTTTTGAATGGAATATGGGGAAATTAAAATGAACGGGTGGATTGAAGATGATTGTGGAGAATGAGTGGGGATTTAGAATGGTTAAATAGAGGATTGGAATGATAAGATGGAGGTTTAAACTGATCAAATGGAGGTTTTGGGAGACTTAGAGTGACAAAACGAGGCTTGGGATGATGAGATAATGGTTGGGAATGATTAAATAATGGTTTAGAGGCTAAACGGATCCAAATGGGGTGATTTCGAGTGTTCAGGAGGGAAAATTCACCCCTCTATAGTAAATTAGGGGCGTGGTCAGCTTTCTGCAGTAAATCAGGGGTGTGGTCAGCTTTCTGCAGTAAATCAAGGGCGTGGTCAGCTTTCTGTAGTAAAATAGAGGGCATTGCCACCTTTCTGTAGTAAAATAGAGGGCGTTGCCACCTTTCTGTAGTAAAACAGAGGGCTCTGCCGCCTTTTTGCAATAAAACAGAGGGCACTGCCGCCTTTCTACAGTAAAATAGAGTGCGCTGCCACCTTTCTGCAGTAAAACAGAGCTTGGTTTTGATGACAATGGCTATGGCAAGGACTCAAAATGATAAAATAAGGCCAATGTATCAAAAATTTCACAGATTTTTCATAAGAAAACACTTCAAACAAGCACAATCCTAGGATTAATGTTAAGGGTATGGCCAGGAAAGGTCTTAATTTAGGATGCACAAGGCTTCTAGGGAGTCCTCGATATACTCTTGGTACGTGAGGCACAACCGTGAACACCAGCCCGTCACAAGTGTGAGTTGGGAACCCCAGCGAGATACTGAAAGGCTCGGACCAACTCTTCACGTCTATCTAGGTATCACCCTAGCTTCGACACTCCACCAATTACGACGTGACTAGATTGGGGTACAACTTTCGTTCTCCCCCTTTATATACCCCACCGGTATGCATGGTTGGAATCATCCCTTGGGGTGATGAAATCTCCAAGCAGGTCCAACTAGAAAGAAGACACTAACCGTTTTCAACTACTCCCCAGACTCACACGAAGTGCAAGGGGAAAGTGGAAACAAATTAATGCCCCCTTGGGTGACACAATAATAAACAAACACAGCAAGCAATAAAAGGTTACTTCCCCCTAATTAGACTATGTTCAAACAACAAGAATAATTTTTCAAATATTTGATCAAATAGATGGCCCTGCAAGCAAACATTAGCTCTCTTATCATTCGTTCTTGGTCGATTACGCCATAATATGCTTCCAAACTATGTTGTTTTGGGGCGTAGCCACCTTTTTGTGGTAAAACATGGGCACTGTCGCCTTTCTACGGTAAAACAGAGGGCGCTGCTACCTTTCTGCGGTAACACAAAGGGCACTGCCGCCTTTCTACGATAAAACAGAGGGCGCTGCCGCCTTTCTGCAGTAAAACAGAGGGCGCTATCGCCTTTCTGCAGTAAAATGTTAGAGGAAAAGAGTCTTTCAAAATGAAAGGGCGTATCCGCCCCTCTGCAGGAAATTTTATCAGATTTTTGAAAAAGAAAAGTTGTATACCCTACTACAAGAAAGTGTTAGAAAAGATCTTTTAAGAAAAATTACATATACACCTAACTGCAACAAACTATTAGAAGAAATCAAATTTTCAGATATAGGGCATGACCACCTTTCTGCAGCAGACAAGAGGGTGTTGCCACCTTTCTGCGGTAAAACAGAGGGCGCTGCCGCCTTTCCGCAATAAGACAAAGGGCGCTGCCACCTTTCTGCAATAAGACAGAGGGCACTGCCGCCTTTTTGTGGTAAAACAGAGGGCGCTGCCGCCTTTTTGTGATCTTTCTCTGCAAAATACTTAGCAAAAATGAAGATTAAATGCAAGAACCCATTTGTGGGTCCAATCAGGCGTGCCAGAAATGTGTACCTTGGAATTTTACCCTATTTTAATGTGCAAAATATCTCAAAATGCAAATGATAAAACACTAAAAACACTTCAATGATTAGCCTAAAGAGTGATAAAACAAGGAAAATAGATGAAATGAGATGCAAATCGATTATACCTTCCTTGCTGTTGAAGATTCCTTGGTTGACCCTTGATTTAGATGAATTTGTATGCTTCTTAGATGGCTTTTGATGTTACTAGATGCAAGATTGATAATGTAAAATGACTAAATGGATGGCTAAATGATACTGAATGCTTGAGAATGTAAATTGACAGCATAAGGTTGCTCAAATAAAAAAGTGTTGAAAATGCCCTTGAGGAGGGGGTATTTATAGAAGAATTTGAATTCTCTAGAGAATTCAACGGTTGAGATTCATCCAACAAGGTCAAGATGAAGGGCTATGGTGGGTTGAGAACTCACAAGCCCTCACATCTTGACATGTGGATGGTGAAGTGGCTAAGAGGAGATGAGGTGTAAGTGAGGTGGCCAAAAGGTACATGAGGTGGAGGAAGGACAAGTACCTTCCAAGTACCTTGGGGAGTGAGAAGATTTCCTCAAAAAGAATTTCTTGTCCCCAAGTGGGAGTGAAAGGGACATTTGAGGAATTTTGGAATTCCTCAAAAATCTTCATGGGAAAAGGAGAGGTGGTTGGAGAAATAAATGTGAATTAAAAATTCACATTCTTAGGAGAGTCTAAAGGATAAAAGGTGAGCTCCAAAAAGGTGGGACTTGGTCACATGTGGATGATGTGACAAGTCCAAGGTTCTAGAAGCCTTGGAAGATAGAATGTGAATTAAAAATTCACATAGGGAAGAGGAGAATCTAGGATAAATAAATGTGAATTAAAAATTCACATGGGAAAGAGGGTCGATACTAAAAAGAGATAAATGCAAAAGTTGACTAAAAAGGTGGTGCTAAATATGGCTAATGACCTTGGTTAAGGTTGTGCAAATATTTGATTAGAATAATTAATGGAAGATTAGAGGCAAGTGGCAAATGTAGGAGGATGTGACATTAATCTTTGATTAAGAGGATGCACATCATAATCATGAATTAATTAAATTAATTCAGATTAGAGCAAGATCATGGAGGATGTGACATGGAGAGAGAGAATGAAGAATTTTAAATTGATTTTAAATCAAAAGGGGTCAAAAATGAATAAATTAAATAAATTGGTGTATTTATTTAATTTAGAGAGGAAGAAAGTAAAAGATAAAGCATTTAGTTATTAAATTAAATACTTTACAGATATGAGACAAAAGGTGTAATATTAATTTAATAAATTAATATTTAATATGATAGACAAAAAGGGAGTAAATTTAATCATATGGGAGTGATTAAATTTAGATGTCTACAGTTACACTCTTTCAAATGGACTTTTGAAGGATCATATCATGCCTCAAAAACAAGGTCATATGTCCAAAAGATACCCCTTCTATAGGTATAGGTCTTAAGGGTTTATTTTTACACTAACATCAATAAAATTGACCAAACAACACTCTAAAAAAATTACTTTAAAAGTTAATTCAAAATTCAAAACCTGACTAAAGATTTCAAAAACCCTAATTATACTTACACTCTTAATCACTTGACTTAATTCAAGAAAAAACTCCACAAAACGTGTTTACACTAAACTACCAATCATTAACCACAATTAAAACTTACATAAAACCCTAACTATCTTCCGAATCATAGGGTCAAAAGTTAAAAACTTCAAAAGATAAATATTTAACTTGGGTCTTGATGGTTCTCCCTTTCTACCTTTGACATTACTCTCACATGTATTTTTCAAAATACCTGTTAAATTAGAAATATAATAAATATATGTTCAAAATATTAATAAGATCAAATTCAATAGTTAATAAATCATAATACACATATATATTCATTTTATTTCCCTATAAAAAATGGAAACTTTGAGTATGCATGAAATAATAATGAAAATCTAACCTTAGCTAAATATTTTATTTACACCATTAAATTTACTCTTGAACACTCATTTTTTTAATAAAATTCACCATTCAATTTGATATCTAATTTATACAAAAAATTTTCAAATTATTTTATCTTAGGTATACCCCTCATTTATTAGAGTCATCATTTAAATTTATCTGGATGGTGTTTTGCTAGTGATCCTTATAGAAACTTCTTCATGATCTTCCAAAGTCCTGCTTTATTCCGAACTATTATCATTTTCTAAGTAACATGAAACTTATTAGCGGGATTCAAATAAATATTATGTACACAAAATTTCTTAACTCATTGATCTTAGTGTATTCTTTATATGATACTTGTTCAAGAATCTAAATATCATCTGCTTACATTCATTCTTAATGGTTTTCCTAGTTTTATTTAATGAAAAGAATTTGTTACAATAATTATTTAAACTAGCTCATAAGAAAATCAAAATATTAAACATAGATTTAGGTTAAATCATCAATTTATTCACCAAACTAGCATAATTGAACTTATCAAGGTGTCACACAATCTATAGATGGAGTTGGGCCTCACACATAGAAACAAGAACTAGATACATAGATTAATCAAATGCGAAATCAAAGAAGTATTAACACTAACAGTAGAAACCCCTTATAATGTTGAAAAAGGGAGAGCCGAGATAATACACTGAAATTGTATGAAACTAAGAAGTGCATGTAGCAAAAACAATCTACAAATAAACGGTGTGTAAACTAAGGCACACACGCATGAGACAATAATCACTAGGACTCACTGCTATCATGGAAGGGACACTCACTTGAGAAATGTGTGATGACAAACCAATGAAAAACATCAACCACTCATGATACTTTATATAATAGTGTGAGTATAAAAGGCACAACAGGATGTGCAAAATCTCCAAAAAAAATACCAAAATGATATTTTATCTCATTACATCTACAAAAGAGAATGTGTATGAAAATGATATTTATAATATCAAAATATGACAAAACTAGAAATACATGAAGAATAGCTAAAAAAAAGTCATCCTATGCAAATAAAAAGTTCCCAAGAGCTCAGATTGCCAAGTAATTCACCTGAGTGTGAAAACACCAAAAACTAAATAAAATATACTTGAAGAGAAATCTAAAAAAATGGTATAGATGGCTATGAAGAGCTCTAAAAGACTGTCTTAATGCCACATGAATTGCAAAAAATAGAGAAATAGGTCAAAAATTACGAGCTTTTAAGATTGAAAATAAAAACTCTGACTTCAACAAGCTGTAGAATGCACCAATGACAAAAAAAATAGTGATGGGATCCATACCAATGAAAATTTGACGAAACCAAATTTTCGACGATATCTCGTTTGCCCAATTTTGATATCATATGCTTAAGTTATGGCCAAAAGAAAGAAAAAATAACTTCTTTAGGGAAAAAAAGGGGATTTGGAGCCCTTTCCCATGCAACCATACTACTGACATCAACAAAATATTTGCTAAAATATTTCCTCTACTCAAAAAAATGTGAGCTTACTAATATTGGGGAACATTTGGAGGGATCCTTAAAAAGATTCTGTCCAATTTTGCATGTCATCGAGGAATGGAATGTTTGAAAATTGTCAGCGGCTTGAAAGGATTATCGGTGGGGCCACATGCTATACTAGCCGGCCTGCTACAAGCCTACCACCAGGGTACTATACCCTTAGCATAGGAAATTAATAACTACCTCAAATAAAATTTTAAACTAGTTTTTTTAATATAAAAAAAATTATTATTTTATGATTTTTTTTAAAAACCAAGAAAAAGGGAAAATGCCTTACACTTTTTTAATATATTTTTTTATTTTTTTGCTTAAGTCGTATAGAGGTTGTGTGACCCCTGTGCAAATTTGTTTGCCTCAAATACTCTCGGCATCAATTAGAGGCAAATTTATAGTCAAAATTCATTAAATCGACCTCATAAATCCAATGGTGAGATTCCTTTTGCACCAAAATGCACCTTAAATTTGCCCACCTCCAAAAATTGCAAAGAAAAAGTAATAGAGAATCTAGATCTGAAGTGGACCTGAATGATGGGAAGTTTGAGGGTTGCACAGGTTTGTTTGCAGCCTTGTGGCTTGTGGGTTGCATGTTGCAACACTTACCTTTCATGTGTCTGAGCCTCTCTTTGGGGCATTTGTGCAACATTTCCAACCGGGTGTGGGTGTTAGGGGGTGTGAAGCTTTGGCGAGGTCATTTTCTTTGTGGGTTTGGGTCTCTATGTGAGACCCAACCCCATCTACAAATTGTGTGACATCATGATAAGTTCAATTATACTATTTTGGTGAATAAATTGATGTTTAAATCTAATACCATGCTTAATATTGTGATTGTCCTATGAACTAGTTTAAATAATTATTGACCAATGTTATTTATTAAAGATGATTTGTTAAACTATTAAGAATGTATGTGAGCATATAAGATTCAGATTAGTGTATAAGTATCATATGAATAATGCATTTAAATCGATATGAAATAAGAAAAGACATATACCTAATATTGGTTCAAATGACTTGCTAATATGTTTTATGTTACTTAGTAAATGGTAATAGCTAAGAGTGAAACAAGATTTTGAAGATCGTAAAGAAGTTTCAAAAGGATCACTAGCCAAGCATTATCAAGGTAAATTAGGACAAATTTGATTAATGACAAGTATACCTAAAATAGGTTAATAAGAAAAATTATATATATTAGATATCAAGTTGAATAATGAATATTATTAGATGAAAGAGTGTCTAAAGATAAATTCAATTGTGTAAATAAATGATTTAGCTAAAGTTATCTTTTCATTATTCTATATGCATGTCTAAAATTTTCATAAAGAAAAAAGAAAATGAATATATACATGTATTAGGATTCACTAATTATTGAGTTTGACCTTGTTAATATTTTGATTAGGTAATTATTATAGTTCCAACCAAATATGGATTTAAAGAAAAATACATGAATGTGAAATGTCAAAGGGGAAAAAGGAGAACCATCTAGACCTAAGTTAAATATTTTTTTGAAGTTTTAATTTTTAACCCTATGACTTAGGAGGTAGTCAGGGTTTTGTGTAAGTTTTAATTATGTTTAGAGTTTTAATAATTGGTAGTTTAGTGTAAGTATGTTTGGTGGAGTCTTATTGAATTAAGTCAAGTGATTAAGGGTGTAAGTATAATTAGAGTTTTGAAATCCTTAGTTAAATTTTAAAATTCGAATTGACTTTTAAAGTGGTTATTTTAGGGTGTTATTTGGTCAATTTTATTGATATTAGTACAAAATAGACCCCTAAGGCCTATACCTAATGAATGGGGACTCGTTGGATGTGTGATTTTGCCCTTAGGGCTTGAAATGACCCTTCAAAAAATCCACTTGAAATAGTGTGATGAATTTGAGTCATTGGGAGTTGGGACAAGTGACTTCTCACTCTTCTACCCCACTTCTCAAAATTCATTAATAAACTTGGGAAAAACATCAAGACTTTTATATGTGTGAATTCACCTTATAAGAGATGTTGGATAGAGTGTCATTGTGCATTCATCATCTTCTCAAAAGTTTCACACATCTATGAGAACTTGTTGAGATATGTGTTAGAAGATCTAATAAGAGAGTAAACAAGTTTTGCTCCATATTTAAATGAATTCAAATTGAATTCCTTTATATTTTGATGGAAAAGAGGAAATGTGTGATACCCACTTCTCCTTTTGAAGAAATATTTTTGAATGAGAAATTTAGGGGGGGAAATGAAGAAAAGTTGGAAGAGAAACAAGGAGTTCTCACATGTGAAGGAGGTGTTTAAGAGGAAAAATTATGGAGATAAGTTATTTTCCTCATTTTTATCAAATTTATTTGAGCAAGAAATTTTTTATTATGTTATTTTGTTATAGATTTCAAAACAAGTGGGGAAGAGCCCAAACTTTTTGTGTATGTGAATTTAAAGTTTGTTTGGTGAATGGGTAAATGAAAAATTGTAGATAAACTATTCTTTAATCTTCCTACCAAGATCATTGGTAGTCTTTTATTTCTTGTTCGAGGGTATGGCTAGAGCAAAAAAAGTTTCATGATGACATTATGGTCGGGTGGAGAGAAAACCCTAATTACTTGTGTGTCATTTTTCGTATTTCTAAATGTTAGTTACAATATGAAATAGTTAGTATTATGTTGTAAAATAAAAGAATAAAAAGAACAAGTTGTGTTCATTGGTATACCTCTTTAAAGCTTTATGTCTATATTCTCAAAAAAAAAAATGAAACAATTTCTTATTCAATAGTGTGATATATGTTTTCAACTATTGTTTTGTAAATGAAAAGGATGACGGAGTCAAACTTTTTAAAGGTTCTCATATTATATAGCATAGATTGTGAAGGGATGTTGAGATCTTAACCTTATATCTTTTCTCATGATTGTGTTGGTAGTAGAAATATCCCTAAGTTGTGACAAAGAACAAATAATGATATTATTTTTGTTAAAGAAAATTAGATTTAAATGTATATTGTCTCATTTTCTATTCAATGAAAGAATAATTTTTATTTGACATTACAAGAAAAGTTGTATTATTGTGAAGTTATTATGTGTGTTGAATATGGTTAATAATACTTATCAACTATTATTAACAATATAAGTTCTTATAAGAGTTTTAATCTCCTCCATTAATTTCATAAATTATTATGAAACATTTAATTGTGTAAGTCATTGAATATGAATAAAATTAATAATATTTGTAACTTTTTCAATAATTTTTAAACTACAAATATTTGAGAATTATAGTAGAACATTTGAAACAAGTCTAGTACATATATATTTATTTTCTAAAGAGTAAGAAATATGATATGACTTTTAAGTTGATGAATATAATATTTCTTACAATAAAACTCTTTCCGTTTTAATTTTTTAAAGATATCTAATATATTGGTATAATATGTTTATTTTAGATAAATCGAAAAATCAATTATTGAGGTTGTAAAAAAATAATTTCTAAAGTTGTAATAAAATGTTACTTTTTAAACTTAAATAACTCTATATCTTTGGGGAAATATAATGTAAATTTTTAAATATATATTAACCAAAGTTAATAATTTTGATAAGAAAACAAAAAAGCAACTCATATTACATATTCATGACTAAGTCTTTCTTAAAAGCATTACAAAATTATTTCTTAAATCTAACAATCAGATTTAAGAAGAAAAAAAATTAGATAAATCATTTTGGATGAAAATGCATAAAGAATATATAAAGAATGCATATATTCATCAAAATGTATGATTCTGATATTCTATTTTAATATATTACATTGCATAATTCTAAGATGAATGATTTTACAATAATCATTAAAGTATATTTTAATTGAAGAAAATAAAACGAACAAAATGAAATAGACCTTTTTGCAAAGGTAGGGCAGGGCCGCAACCACCATAAATGGGGTGTGGTTACCACAAAGGGTTGTTTTCCTCCTTGAGAGGGGGGTGCATACTCCACAGTAGCCATCGTTAATGAATATTTTTGTTCCATACTGTTGTTCAAGGTGAAAACATAACATCAACATAAATAACATTAAATGAAAAAAAAAGTGGCAAAACAAACAAATCCACTATGTCGTATGCCAAAAACATGTGGAATAGAGACACAACCAACATAAGTAAAATGATGTATTCAAACATCTATCTTTGGCCATGCACTTAAACATAAGAAAATCGTTAAATAGAGATCTCTACTATAAAACATGTACAATGTGATATCTTGCTCCACAAATGAGGTGGCTGGTTGAATCTACACATAAGTTTATGACACTTAAATAAAAAATAAATAAAAATCTGCAGTCTTTAATTAGATGCAAACATCCAATGGTATATAGAAGTTGTAAATCGCTTATAGTATTGCTTATATTAAACAAAACCCTCTATATGCGAACCTACAAGTAAGAATATATGTGCATGCATATGATGAAACTTGCAAGATATTTCTGACATATATGGAAAGTAGATCAATATAAAAGATAAATTCTAGTGAAGTGAGAATGCACATGGAAGCCATGAAAACTATCATTCTCCCCTCATTCCAATCCTTCAACCTGCACAACAAATGAAATGATTTTTTTTTAAAAAGTGAGTTTTATAAAAATCCTTAAGAAACTACGGTTATTCTAGTTTCCCTGAGATCCAATGGTCAGGATTAAAACAAATTCAATGGCTAAGATTTTATGCACATCCAATTAATTCTAATTAGTGGTTACTTTAATTAATCTTTTTTAATTGATAATTATGTTCATGGTGCAGACAATGGGTCTAGGGATCCTCAATTAAGTTATGACTTAAAGTCACTTTTTAAATATTTAATAAAATAATCTTTGAACACAGATTTAATTTAATTAAAATAATAAAAAAAGATTTAGCTTTAATCTAAGGAAAAAGGGTATCAAGAAGATGGTCATATCATAATTATTTGGCTCAAACAAATAATTATCAAAATATATTTGAGTTAATGAAGCTCAAGTTTAACTCATGCATGAACCATCCTTGGGAATTTTAGGGTGATCCCAAAATAGTGGGTTACTTTTTTTGGCCAAATTTGACATTGGAATGAACATTTTGAACTAAATCTTCACTATCATACACATGTAGCTACTAAACCATGAGGAATTTGAAGATGATGCAAAATTGTTATTTGTGACATTTTTTCTATAGATTCTAAATATATATTTAAAAAAAAAATTGGAATCAAATTACATTTCTTTTTCCATCTCCTTTGATAACTATTTTTTAATAGTAAACACCATTTTCAAAGAGTGATGTGTACTTGCTAACACAACTTTTTTCTATGAAATATAAAATGTTAATTTTTTTTAATTTAGATTTGTAACTATGATATTTAGGGCATGCATTTGGTTTCACAATGTTTTATTGAATATTTTTTCTTAACTAAGTTTTGAAGTCAAACCAATTACAATTTAGACATAGGTTTACTTGTTAACACAATTTTTTTTGTATGTATCGAAATTCATTTTTTTTATTGGATCAAGGAAATCAATTTCAAGGGCATAGATTTTTTTTTTTTATAATATACTATTTTTCTACATGTGCAAAATAGAGAGTTTGATTTTTGGTGAAAAAACTATGTTTAATTAAACTTTAAAAAAACATAATAAAACCAAAATATATTAAAATTATACTTGATGGAGAGCTCGTTTCGAGGACTATAATCATCTAGATGGGTTTTATCAAGTTGATTCCATTTTCATCCTCAACCTGAGCCTCTAACCCAAAAGTTTGTAGAAAATTGCACATGGAGGGGGAGAAGGGCAAAAAGGGGGTTCTAGCGAGAACCCCCTTTTGCTAGAAGGGGGTTCACTAGAAGGGGGATTCTAGCGAACCCCCCTTTAAATATCATTAAAAAAACCATTAAAGGGGGTGTTAGGACTAATAAAATTAGCCTCAATTTCCCACAAAAATCCATTTTCCCGCCAAAGTAAGCTATCACCTAGCATGCCATTTTAAAATTTTATCATTCAAAACACTCCATTTATCTACCCTATAGTCGTCACCTTAACAAATTCATATTCATCATCGTACCTGTATAAGAAGGAAGTCACATCGATGAGACTACATTATATCAATGGAAGTCATTTCAAGCTCCCTTCAAAGAAGCGATGGAGCAAGACAATATGAACATTTTCAAAGAGAGTATATCATGTCGAGGAAACTTGTTTTAGTGTCCCTTCGACAATCTGACTAAAATATTATTGAAGAAACCTTAGCACATCAGAGGGTGACATTTTGGGGTCTCTTCAATAACCCGAGACATAGGCCACCAAGGAATATAATATTTTAAATTATACTGTTACTCCAACATGCTTGCAATTACACCTCAACATTCAGGAAGCAAAAAAATAGCTCTCGGACATGACTCAACAATATATCAAAGTGATAATGAAAGTCGAAGAAACAATGCTCGACTCATACACCTAGAAATCAAAGAGACCTTGGAATGTCAAGATGAGTAGTATATGAGTCCTTTTGATACAATGAAAGTGGCATAAGTCATCGAAGAGAAAGGTATATATCAATGGGATGATGAAATTTGTCTCTTCGATGAAATGATAACATTTATTATAAGGGAGCAAAAGAATGTCAAAAAGGGTTCAAAAGGACTCTGGAATATCGAAGTAAAGTGGTTATTAGTCCCTCTGAAAACTAGAAAAGGAAAAAGACATATAGGGGGAAAGGATGTATATCAGCGTGAGTTGAATATCAGTCCCCTTGATAGCCCTAAAAGCAAACAAGCAAACAAACTAAGGACTCCATCGAAGTGAAGAATACATATCAGCAGGACAAGGACACTACTCCCTTTAATAAAGCGATAATACTTGTGCCTCGACTCCAATAATATAAGAGCAAAAGGATTAAAATATGATTCAACAAACCCATAAGCATATTAGAGTGATAAAAGAATTTTGAAGAGATTACTTGCAAGGGAGGTTTCAAGAGGATACTATGATATCAAAATGAAGCCATATGGAGTCTCTTCAAAATCTCAAAACAAAGAAAGAATATACTGTTTAAAGGGATATTGGGAGAAAAGGGTAATATTGGTAAGAGGAAAATATTATCCTCTCGATGTAGCAAAAATGTTGACAAGACAACGACATGATGAAGAGATAATTTGACGATAATGATGAGTAAATCGATGACCTATATTCAAAACAACTAATTATACTCATGATGACATGAAAGTGTCGTCAAATAGCATTAATGAACCAAACCCAAAGACATTAAAAATCAAATCCTAAAACCACTTTGAAATCATTAAGCAACCAAAGAGAAATGAAACAAGGTATAGCAGTGGATGACAACACCGGGATCAGGAAAAGCATTTACTGTCCAAGTGCCCAAAGGTTGAGTTGAAATTCTTAATATATAAAAGCCAGTTAAATTATTAAAGTATAAGAGTAGGTTTTGTCTATACAAATTATATTGTGGAAGGTACACCTGAAAAACCCTAGAAATAAGAGATAAAAATTAGAAACCAAACATCTGAACCAGGACTTGATTGATCAATGTCCTAGCTTTGGACAAAGGTCTAGGCAAAATGCACAATTAAACCCTCAAGCTAAGAAATTGGAGGATATAAACAAGCAAGTGGGTGATACATAGACAAGCAAGTGGTTGATACATGGACCCCAACAAGGGGATATCATTTGTTTATATACCACTATAAGAAGATGTACAAACACCAACCAGTTTCCAACCCATAGACTCAATTTAGGAAAGTTGGTGGACCTAATGTATTCATCAATATCAAATTGATTAAGGCACTTGCCAATAGATATGATCCTCAGACTCACATGATTAAATTGGAAGACGGGTCCTCTTTCATCCCAATTACCAAGAACTATATTTCCATGGTGCTCCAATTAGACACCAACACCATTATGAAGTTTATGATTAAAAGACCTCTTGAATGAATACCACAATATGAGCTCTACTTACAAAAGATGGAGGTTGTCATTACACAAGCCTCAAAATGAAGGAAATCGGCTTATGGTATTTTTTGTATAGGAATATCCTCCATATTCTATAAACCTATTTGAAGAATACTTCCAATACACATACTACTCTGTTTGCCATGTGCTTGGTTTGGATGCCCTCATATTTATGTCCATAGCACCAATGGTCTTAGTAGTTGATGTGTAGAGTCAAGATGCCCAACCCCTTGATTATTTTGAATACTTGGCCAATGATATCCACAATGAATTTGTTTCTATCAAAAATAGTGTTGTAGGTATCAAATATAGGTATTATTCATTATTCATGCATCTCATTTTGTATGAGGGACAAAGTATGGGAATGTGGAGAGAGTGTTTAAAAATAAAAGACTTAGATGATAATGGAAATATCAGACGAGTGCAAATGTGGACAACTATTTGGGATAGTAGATGTGAGAGATTGCATTATTTTTTGAGGAATATTATGTGAAACCTTTGTATAAACTCTCAGGTCATCCATATGACTATAGTCTGTCACTTGAAGTACAAAAATTCTTCAAACCCAAGGATAAGGATGAAAGAGGGAAGGTCAATCACAACTAGGGCAAATGGTAAGTCTATGATGACTGTACAAAAATTAGAGTATATGGTTATGAAGGAGCACCATTTGGTTGCTAAAAACTTATCCAAATAGGGTTGCATATTTAGAGATTGTAAGGCAATTAGCTTACTAATATTTCATGCATCTTAAGAGTCACAACAAGCAATCATTGATGCCTGAGACACTGTGCTTTGTAGATTTCACTGTGGATTTTGAAAAAGGATATGAGTTGATCGACAAAAAGCTAGAGTGTTACAATCTGCCCAAAGAGAATGCTAGGGAGAACTTTAACTGTGAACATTTTATGAATGGTGTCAAAACAAGTAAAAAACTGAAAGGATATCACCATATACTTTTTGAAGAAGATGATTTAATAATAAATATTGATGAACATCATGTTGCAAGGAAAAGAAGCCTGTATAATAGAGTGATGATAGTAGAAGCTTGGAGAGCACACAATAATCCCCAATATGGAGGTGCTTTTCTAGAAATCAAAGATCTCGTAGAGAGATTAGATGCATTAATTTCATATGAAGCAGAATTGACTAAGGATGTGCCTCCTTTGGTGTTCACAAAGAGAAGAAATGAAGATATTGGAGGAATGCAAGCTGAAATTGAAACTCCATTGTGCCAGCTCTCTCCTCAACCTACATCAGATATTTACTTCTCTATTGACACATCTATTGCAGAAGAAGAAGTGGGCAGTGATGATGAAGGTGTGCAGGTGGTTGAACCTGTGATTACAAATTATGAGCCCCCAATGGAAAGAAACATTATCCTAATAGAATCCCCAAATGAGCTTTCAGATGATATAAGACATTATACCATCTAGAAGTTTATTTTTTATGATACTTTTGTTAAAACCTCCAAGTTTAAGACATTTATTTATGAGTAGAAAGGTAGACTAATTAGGGAAAGGATTAAGGATACCACACTTGAACAAGAAGTAGAAGCTTTAAAAGTGCTATACAATGAGGTTGATCTAAAGAAATGAAATCCATTACCCTAGAAAAGGGAATAACATTGCTAGAAGAGACAGGGGTCATCCTACTATTGGGCATGGAAATCCAAGAATGAAAAGTTGGAGGAGTTAGAACAAAGAAAATGCAAGAAATTGAGCAACAATAGGTATCTCTACTTGAGAAGCAGTTTACCACTACCATCATAAGCAAAACGGTCCCCCAGGATAAAAGAATGTGGCAACACCAACAAATCACCTTGCTAGAAAAGGTAATCAAAGAAATAACCTCTAAGTTAGAACTCCTAAGACAAGAAGAGATCAAAGATCAGAAACAGACTGGGAATAAGAAGAACCTACTCTACAAAAGTATCTTGTAATGCCCGCCTCGAAACCCTAGAGAATGTTACAAACATAACAGAAGTGAACAATTTTTTTTTAAAAGTGTAATTAAACAAGTAGAGTAAACTACATTTACACATACATTCTCTAAGGTACGTGACGATGGTTACATACAATAACCATTACTAACAAAAGTTACTAAACAAAACATAAGATTATTACTCATGAATTAAAGTTCATACATCTTTTAACATTAAAACACATCACATAAAACATAAAGTACAATAATGATGCATTCATACATTGCATCCATTCAATATTACAATTACAACTCTCATTTCCAAATGAGATAGTTTTTACAAAAAAGTTACAAATACAAATTACAAAGATTCTCCTCGAATACAATTGAGGAGTGATACAATTACAAATTACAAAGTATCCAATAGATACAATAGTGACATAAGAGAAGTACAAATTCACTGATACACACGAACTCTCCATCAGGAAGTACCTAACATCGTGAACAAGAACTGGGGACCCAACAGTGTATGGTGCATGTTCCACCCAACCATGTGAAACAATTTTGTGCTAGAAATTGCTTGTGTTATCAAAGGAAATCATTATAATATATAGAAGGTAGAAATATTGTAGCCACTATCTACCAGACCCACTACCAAACCCACTAACTACTGTAGCAACCCACTAACTATAGTATTGACCATTAAACAATAAGAATATAATATTCTAACACCCTCCTTTAATGGTCAATCGTCAAACTAGCCTATAGAAAACAATTTGCAGGTCGTTGGTCAGAAATTCTTTAGAACACTCTGCTACTACGGAGACCCTCCTGGATTTGCAGAATGTTGATGACCAAGAGTACAAAAAAAAAAGAGAAGGTTGCCCCTTCTTTAGAATGCTTTGTAACAAGAGACAAGAGTCTGACACTGACTCTACCACTGAGATGAGTACGCCACTAACCCTCCTAGAAACTGCAAAACTTAAGACCAGAAAATGTCCAACCTGATGTTGGATAACAAAGTTGTTCCTCTCTATTGCTAGAGACACCGAGAACAGCGACCACGATTTTGAGGATAAATCAGCAAACTGTCAAAACTTTTACAGAGGAGCACGATGCCCGAGAACAGACTACAAGAAGCCAGTTGTGCAGATGTTCGCCCCAACAACTCTAGGTGCGACAAAAATAGACTGCAACAAATCACGATTTTTGAGGAAAAATTGCCAAACCCAAGATTACAAATCATCGCTTTTTCAGAAAAAAGGGGTAAAAACCAAAGACTAGAGAGCCCTCCTGAACAATAGAAACTCTGACTAGGGTATATAGAAAAACCCATAATTTTTTAAGGAGAAAATTATAAACCCTTAAGCCAGATTTTTTTTTTAATAAGGGAAGAAATATTTTAAAAACCCAAAAAAGGAATCCCATGCAATACTGAGAAACAGAAGCCCAGAAACAGGTAGCCATCAATTGTCGGTTGAAAAACAGAGGGTTTGGAACCCTAGCCGTTAGAACAAATCTGCACAAAAATTGAGGCATGAACTTCGAGACACCCAGAAAAATCTAACAACCCAGTTGAGATTTTGAAAAACCCACAAGGAATCTTAAATTGAAAAAAAAAATTGACTTGAGACTGAGGCATAAATTTTGAGGCACAAAAAATAAGGTACCAAGAAAATTTGAAGACCGACCCAGTTGAGATCTCAGAAAACCCAGAAGGAATTTGTAAGAAAAATATTTTTTTGACTTGATCTAAGGATTCAAAACCCTAGATGAAGTTGTAGAAAACCTAGCCGCCATTAATGAACCTGAAACTTGCAAAAAAAATGCTGAAACCCTAATCACCGCCAAGAAATGAGATATCTTTTGTAAATCACGTGCAAGAAGAATAATGACGAGACAGAAAATCGTGTGTAGGAGTTTGTAAATTTTGAGGGTAGAAAAATATAGAAATCTACAAAAAAAAAAAGAGTTTGCCATTGCCTAGAAATTGGAAGAACCTGCAGGCCAAGCTCATAGAGTCGCGCGAAATACCATGCGACCAGGACTGAAAGATGCACGCCTAAAAGACAAGAAGAAAATCATGGCCAGGTATAGGCAAAAATCATGTCCAGAAACCTCACGAAATTGCGGCCATACACAAAAAAACACACGCCAAAAAGAGCCACGAGTAGAGAGACGCGACAAATGTGTTCAGAACAATCCTCCAAAAACCCTAAAACGCGACCAAAAGAAAACCCACTAAAAAATTCACAAATGATAGAAAAATATTTTTTAAAAGACTTAAAAAATTTCTTACAAATTTTTTTAAGAAAATATTTTTGATGAATTTCTGACTAACTCTCCCAAAATCCTGAGCCCTCCCATGAGGGAGACAAGCTTAGTCTGGCTTTGATACCATGAAACAATTTTGGGCTAGAAATTGTTTGGGCAATATATAGAAGGTAGAAATATTGTAGCCACTATACTAGACCCACTACCAAACCCACTAACTACTGTAGCAACCCATTAACTACAATATTGACCATTATATTCTTATTGTTTAATGGCCAATACTATAGTTAGTGGGTTGCTACAATAGTTAGTGGGTTTGGTAGTGGGTCTGGTAGATAGTGGCTACAATATTTCTACCTTCTATATATTGTAATGATTTCCTTTGATAATATACAAGCAATTTCTAGCCCAAAATTATTTCATGGTATCAGAGCCAGACTGAGCTAGTCTCCCTCATGGGAGGGCTCAGGATTTTGGGAGAGTTAGTCAGAAATTTGTGAAAAATATTTTCTTAAAAAAATTTCATAAGAAATTTTTTAAGTTTGGAAAATATTTTTCTTTCATTTGCAAATTTTTTAGTGGGCTTTCTTTTGGTCGCATTTTAGGGTTTGTGGAGGATTTTTCTAAACATGTTTGTTGCGTCTCTCTGCTCGTGGCTCTTTTTGGCCTGTGTTTTTTTGTGTATGGCCGCAATTTTGTGAGGTTTCTAGACGTGATTTTTGCCTATACTTGGTCACGATTTTCTCCTTGTCTTTCGAGAGCACATCTTTCAGTCTTGGTCGCATGGTATTTTGCATGACTCTCTAAGCTTGGCCTACGGGTTCTTCCAGTTTTTGGGCAATTGCAGAACTAATTTTATTTTTGCAAATTTTTGTATTTTTCTAGTTGCAAAATTTGCAAACTCATACACACGATTTTATGTCTCGTCATTATTCTTCTTGCACATGATTTATAGAAGATCTCTCATTTCTTGGCGACGATTAGGGTTTCAACATTTTTTTCTACAAGTTTTGGCTTCATTAATGGCGGCTAGGTTTTCTACAACTTCGTCCAAGGTTTTGAACCCTCAGATCAAGTCAAAAAAAAAAAATTCTTGCAGATTCCTTCTAGGTTTTATGAGATCTCAACTGGGTCAGTCTTCAAATTTTTTGGGTACCTTGTTTTCTGTGCCTCAGTCTCAAGTCAATTTTTTTTTTTCAATTTTAGATTCCTTGTGGGTTTTTTGAAATCTCAACTGGGTTGTTGTTAGATTTTTCTGGGTGTCTTGAAGTTCGTGTCTCAATTTCTATGCAGATCTGTTCTAGCGGCTAGGGTTCCAAACCCTCTGTTTTTCAACTGACAATCGATGGCTACCTATTTCTAGGCTTCTGTAATTCGTAGTATTGCATGGGATTCCTTTCTTGGGTTTTTTAAATATTTTTTTCCCTTATTAAAAAAAAAATTGGCTTAAGGGTTTATAATTTTCTAATTAAAAAATTATGGATTTTTTTTTGTATACGCTAGTCAGGGTTTCTGTTGTTTAGGAGGGCTCTCTGGTCTCTGGTTTTTACTATTTTTTTTCCAAAAAAATGATGATTTGTAATCTTGGGTTTGGTGATTTTTTTCCTCAAAAATCATGATTTGTTGCAGTCTATTTTTGTCTCACCTAGAGTTGTTGGGGCAAACATCTACACAAGTGGCTTCTTGCAGTCTGTTCTCGAGCATCGTGCTCCTCTGCAAAAGTTTCAACAGTTTGCCAATTTATCCTCAAAATCATGGTCGTTGTTCTCGATGTGTCTCTAGCAATAGAGATGAACATCTATGTTATCCAACATTAGGTTGGACATTTTCTGGTCTAAAGTTTTGCAGTTTCTAGGAGGGTTAGTGGCAGACTCATCTCAGTGGCAGAGTCAGTGGCAGACTCTTGTCTCTTATTGCAAAGCATTCTAAAGAAGGGGCAACCTTCTCTCTTTTTTTGTACTCTTGGTCATCAACATTCTGCAGATCCAGGGAGGGTCTTCGTAGCAGCAGAGTGTTCTAAATAATTTATGACCAACGACCTACAGATTGTTTTCTATAGGCTAGTTTGATGATTGACCATTAAAGGAGGGTGTAAGAATATTATATTCTTATTGTTTAATGGTCAATAGTGTAGTTAGTGGGTTGCTACAGTAGTTAGTGGGTTTGGTAGTGGGTTTGGTAGATAGTGGCTACAATATTTCTACCTTCTATATATTGTAATGATTTCCTTTTATAATACAAATAATTTCTAGCGTACCCGAAGAACCAACCCCCATACTAGGAGATAGTAAAAGAACTTCCTAGGAAAAACCTACAACTTCTAGATATAGGAAAAAACACTACTAAACTACACAAGTACAAAACTTACAAAATGGTTACAACGCTTCCAGATAACAATGATCATCTACGCAGTACAACAAGCTGACTGATGAATGCCATAGGAAGAGTGTCACACATAATTTTCTATGAGTTACCCTGGCTCAACCTTCTTAGGCTACCGAACCCCCATTTTGGGTTACCCTGACTTGCCTCTACTGACCACCAAACCCTCATATAAACTATGCTTCTCGTCTTATCTCAAGCCTTAATAAGCGTATGAGTCATGAGAAACATTCATTATCTTAATTAGTCTAATTTTTTTTTATTAATTCTCTTTAAGTTATCACTTAATTAAACCCTAAGTGAGTTACCCTGGCATCCCTTTGTGTATCGGACCCCCACAAAGAGCCACTCTCCTACTGACAACTCACGGTTCAAATCCACAATACCATGGGTAGACTAGATGCACAAAATAGATAACAAATATCAACCTTAAGACATAAGGTCACACAACCTGTTCATATTAACCAGGTGTTCAAACTGACTAAATCCACGTGCACTACCCAAAGCAAATCACAAATTGAACCATCACATATAACATCCCAACATAGAATAAACTCCTCTGGAAGACTTACTAACTCGATTAGCCCATTTTTCCCAATAGACATAATAGAAGAAACACAAGTTAAAAGCAACTTAGGCAAGTAAAACATTTGATATTCAGATTTCCTAGATCCAATTTAAACAATAATACTTTGCTCAATTATTTATAATTTGAGACAATTTTATTCATAAGATAAAAACAAATCATAACTAATTGTTTAACTCTATAATTTCCCAATTACACATTACATGAAAATAACTAGTCTCATCATAAATTCGTTTGCAACCAAATAATATTTAAACTATCATAAAATCATTTTCTTAAAAATTTCCATTTCATTTAAAATAGATAAGCATTACCCTTAAAATCATTCCCTTATTAAATAACTACTTGGGCATTTGACAAGCAATAATAAATTTAAATCTACAGGTTTACTTCAGTTTCCCAATAATATTTAAGTATAAGAATCTCATTTCCTCATAGAAATCATTTCATTATAAAATAAATATTTGGACATATACATCTCTATTAATTAAATATTCATTTAAATAAGAAGACGTTTCTACATAAATTTAATATCCATTTCTCACGTTTAAATATTTAATTATTTAACTATATGCACATTATCCATGTATTATTAACTAAATAAATAAACAAATACATATATATATAATATATATATAATATATATATATTATATAATATATATATATATATTATATTAAAATAATATATATATGTTTATAAAATTAATAAAACATAATTTATATTTTATATTATATATATATAAAAAAATGAATTCCCATGCAAGGACGTAGGGTCAAACCCTGCCCCTGTTGTGGGTGCTACTACGCAGCCTCCCCCTTATGGGGGTCGCTACTTGTGGGGGCAGAGTTGGGCATTGCCTCCATAACCAACACCTCCCATAATGGGGCGACTATGGGGGTAGCTCCCCTAGCACCCCACATAAATTTTTTCATAATTTTTTTTTAATGTAAAATAAAAAATTTCCCCCCTGTGTCTAATAATTTCCTAGCACAAAAATTTTTAACATATTTTTTTTTTTATATAATTTTTTTTTAAAAGCATACTAAATTTTTAACAGGAAAAAAATTAAAAGCATACTAAATTTTATATATACTGTATGTATATATAAACATATATAATCTAAAAATGCTTCCAACTAACAGTCCAATTGGACAAAATTGAAAGAGTAATTTAGAGAGAAAGGGGAAAATTTCAAAGCAATCTCAAAAAAATTATTTTCTAAATTACAATGGAAGACCTCAAATCTAATTACAGAGATTCACAAAATTTTCTATTGTTTTCTCTTTCAATTTTCTATTGTTAAAATTTGTTTTCCCTACATAAAATCTAAGAATTTCTCAATTTCTCTATAGAGATTTTCTAGAATTCACAAGTTTTACAATCTTCTTCAAAATTAAAAAAAATAAAAGCTTCTAACAATAAAGAAATAAAAAACTTGTTTTCTAAAGTCTGAAGAAATTGAGAACTGGGGTTGATCTGAAGAAATCGAGAACTGGGGTTGAGCTTCCCTACAAGATCCAATTTTCCTTCCTTCCAAAATCTCCACTTTCAAAATCCAAAATCCCCAATACAGAGAAAAACCCTCTTCTATTTTTGCAACCAAAAAGAAAATTAAAGATATTTTCTTTTTCCAAAAATATAAATATCTCCACTCTTTTCCTCCACACTTAGTCAAAATTTCACAAATATCTCCCTTTTAACCACCATATATATTTTTCATGCATTCACAATATATTTTGCTTTTAAACGATTTAAAACAAAATTCATTTCAACTAAATTTAAATCTTTTAATTTATGCACTTTTCAAAACAACTTTAACTATTTAATTTATTTAATCAATAACTATAATTTAATTAATCAATTTATTTACTCAACAAAATAAATTTAATTAATTAGTTTTTTGACTTAATAAAATAAATTTAACCACTAGAATAAATTACTTTACTAAATGAATAAATTTAAATTAACTAAATTAAATAACAATTTAATCTAAATACATAAATCAACATTTCTGCCACTTAAATATTAATTTTCGCATATACTTCCTACCGATAACAAATTATCAAAACACCAAAGACGATATGACTCAACAACATACTAAACACAAACTGACGACACACTATGACAAGGTTGTGGTTTGACAAGAGAATCTCGTTACTATCTCCCAATCAACAATAATGTTGGGATATGGACATGCTCAAACCTGTGAAACCAGGTGGAGATGATCCTGTAATCAAAACGAATGTCATACATGGATAAACATAACAGTCACACCATGAAAAGAAATCACATAATTACAGGGCGCTCGCATGCAAGTGATGTAATCCCATCCCCTTCACTAATACAGTCACATTAAAACTGACCAATATTAAAGCATCATTAATCAACATATAAGCATATATCAATATTAACAACTATGCTAATTGTCATGCCCCAAAATTTTCAGTAGAAAATGCAACATTTTTTTTTTAAAGAAAAACAAACATTAAGCTAATAAACCACTCTAAGAGTTAGAAGTGTGTTATGAGTTTCACACCCTTGAGGAGATATTTTATTAACATGTAATTACCAAGAGATTACACCTTATTTCATTTGAGTAAAGTGACTATAAGATTGAATACAAGTTTTGCAAGAGGTCATTTATTCCCTTTCATACTCAAATCGTTACTATTCTAATCAACAATTATTTCTTAATGATAATAGTATTATTGACTAGAAAAACCTTTAAGAAACTTAATGTTATTTATTTGATGCTTACGCATAGCTAACAATATCATTATTGAGTTGGTAACTATAATAGTAAAATTTAGCATTTATCCCATGATAAGAAAGTATTTTAATTTATTTACTTATCAGTAAATTTTAAATGATATTACCATTAATAAATCACTCAAAAATCTCAAGGATAATAATATTATGGGTTAATCCTTCTATTTATTCATTGCCAATTTTAATATATCCTTTATTATTATTAAACATTGCCTTAGTATTTCTTACAAAGTTTAAGGATGTATTTTATATGCTACTCTTATAGAGATAATCCCCTTATTGTCTAAAAGAATAAGGCAAGGGAAATATTTACCTTAATAATATATCATTTGAGTTATGAAAAGAAAATCAGTTGATATTTCATCAAAAAGAAATGGTATCCCTCTATAAGAATTTTACCCATTGAAATTTGTTAGTAAAATAATATCTAATTATGAATTTTGAATCGAAAGAATAATTCACATATACTTAATTTTGTGAATATATATATATATATAAGTTTGACTATTATTTACTTAATTGATTCTTTATTTGCTTCAATATGTATTTACATATCTTAAAATAATCTTATGAATATTTGATATCAAATTTAAATGATTATATTTATTCATATATATACCTTTATGCATATAATTTATTTACTTTTGAAAAAAACATTTTCTAAAAATTTTCTTTTTCATTTTCAAGAATACTTTTTTTTTTCAAGAAAATAAAGTAACACTAATAAAGTCTTTACCAATTTATTCATGGAAGAATCGTTTGGCTAAATAATTCCCGCGAATACCTTAGATAAAGGAGCTTTTTGGTGAAAAGCACTATTTAATAAGAAACCTAACTACCTTATCTCCCTTTTTTTCATTTGGGCGCCTAAGTGAGTTATTAGTCCCTGCCATAAGGCGGAGACTATTGTTTTCATGTTCATTTTCCCACATTAAAATGCATCTGCTATGCTAGGCTGGCCAATCACATTTTGTAATTTAAATATATTTATTTGTATTTCTATAGTTTGAATTTAAGACTTATTTTTTATACTTAAAAATTAACATTTATTTGTTTTTTCATTGGTAAGAGCAGCTGTATAATTCATTTTTGTTTAAGGAAATTAGAAAAATAGGATGACAGATTGGCATCAAATGGAGACTGTGCTGGTGTGCTGGGGAGTACATAATCACTGAATATGCAGTTAATACATTGAATGCCACCACATTTTGAGGAGAAGTCGCTGGATTGCTACGCGTGCTGGTTGTGGTTTGTTTATTATCGAACAATGCATTACATAGGAGTCTTTGTTTGTGTTCATCTGAACTTTAAACTCTCGACGGTCTGTGCATGCTAGATGTTTGCTTCTAGTCATGGCTAAGGACAACTTCTTCATAGGCATGGGCTTGCTAGGTGTTTGCATCTCTGCATTTTATATTCTATTGTTTGTTGTTTTGTGCATTTTATGGGTTAATATCTACAAATCCCCAATTAGTTCAACAAAACCCTAAACTTTTTACTCCTTCCCTCCTGCAGTTTGCTGTCATCTGGGTGCCACCACCATGGAGATTTCGCTACAAGCTGGGCTCTAATACGGAGTCTTTTTGGCTCATATTGTTGCCCCAACTGCCACGTTTCTTTGAAATCCGTGTGGTCAGCCAAAATGCTAGTGCCCCTCGAAACAAAGCTGTAAAGTAGTGACTGATACGCCATATTCACAATATTTTTACCCTCTTCTGCTGCACAAGATGCACAACAATTGAACAATGTGAGGAATTGTAAGAGGCGAACTCAGTTGCAGGTTCGAATCGCAGGAAAGGTAGCAAGCACGCAAAAAGTTTTGTTGTATTTTCCTTACACCTTGTATGTTCTTTCATCGCATTATCATTGACTTTTTCATGGAATAATAATATTGTGTTTTTAAACTTTGGGCAAGAACAGGGTTACCCTTATTTTTCAGTATAATAAATATTCATTGTAAAAATTAGTTAACTCTTTTTTTTTGGCGTGCTATTAAATATACTGTAAACAATCATTATTCTTAAAGGTAAAAAACCTATGTTTGTTTACTGTAAATACTCATCATTCCTTGTTGATATTTAGTGATGTATTTAGATTCTTTTTTGGTAATTATTTTTTTTTAAATGATTCTGCCTAGCTTATAATTCTTAGCTGCTAGTTAAGCATCTGATTGATGAAATTCACGGCAATATTTTTCATCACCAGGACCAGTTTTTGTTAAACATTAGATAAGAATAGGGTTTCCCTTATTTTTTTGTAAATAGAATATTAAATACTTATTGTAGAAATAGGCTAATTATATATTGTGCAAGTTTTAAAATTTGCTTTAAAAAGCCAGTGATAATTTTTAAATTTCTCCCCTGCTAATAGTCTTTATTTCTTATTGTTTGGTCCTGCTTACTTATTTTTACTTTTTAAGCGTAAGTTTGTTTAAATTGACATCAAAATTTGTCATAATTAAGATTGACGTCTCTTAAATTTGAATTGGGAGCGGGTTTTTTTTTATTATTTTAGCATGCTAAATAGAATTATAGATTAAGATATTTATTGTAAATGATATTTATTTTTTGATGAAAAATACAGTGTTAATTTTTGAATTTCTTCCCTCTTAATAATCTTTATTTCACATCATGTTGCCCTCCCAACATTTCTTTTAATTTATTTTGAAGCCTAACTTTGATGAGATTTTTGGGTGTATTTTTCATCACTAGGATCGATAGTTGTTGAAAGTTGAATTGGAATAGGGTTCCATTTATTTATCAGCATAGTAAATACTTCATGTAGACATTTTCTTGCTGATGTTTTGGATTTTTACTGTAAATAATCAGTATTTCTTGTTTCTCCCTCACTAATCGCCATTGTTTGAAATCATATTGTCCTTCTAATGATTTTGAATTCCATGAAATTTATGGCAATTTTTTCATTTTCAAGATCTGTTTGTTAAATTTTGAATGGGAAGATTGTTTTTCTCATTCTTCAACATGATAAATATTTCATGAAAAATATTATCAGAGAAGAATCATTTTTAATGCCCATTTGTTGTAGTATTTTCGTACTAATGATTGACTAGTCAGCTGTACACTATACAATTTGAAATTGATTTCTCAAATCATAAATGAGTAGAGCAAAAGCAATAGGGCTTGTGAGCACATTCAATTTATTACATGCTAAAATAGCTGAGATTTCAGATTTTTCTACATTGACTCCAATTTTTCTGAGTCAAAGCAAATTTTAGCAAATTGAAAAAATTACAATATACCTTTGTAGCTATAGAAAGATGCCCTTTACGACCTGTTTCAGATCCCTGAAGCCTCATCTGTGCAAAGAGATGAGGAACATCACATGAATATAGATACATAATCATGAATGTACGCAAATAAACATCTATATAAATGTTGAAAAATAATTTAGAAAAAGGCTGATTTCTCATGGCTTATATGTAAAAAAGGCATCTCTCATCCAAGGAGGGTGACACTGGGTGGCTGGGGGCAAGGAGTTGTGGAAAATTGTGTCCTAAGTTATAGTAATCTTGAGAGCAAACAGTTCAAGATCTGCTTGTCTTTTTGATATACTGTCGAACTGTATTGATGACAGGTAGGTTGCTCTTGCACATTATTTTCAAGGGCATATATTGGGCATCTACTATACTATTTTGTTTTTAAGATATCTTGAGAAAAGCTAGAAAGAATTGTGGAGATATATGTTCAAGGCATTTCCATGTGGTATCTTGTTTGCTAAAGTTGGTTCTGGAGTAATTTTGAGCCAATTTTTTTTGTTTTTTCCTGGTTAAGTGCCCAGTCAGTGTTTTAAGAGGAACATGGCTTAAAATTTGTGAATCTCTTATGTCCCTTGTTATAATTCCTTTCATTTCTTAACTGACAATTATTGTTCCTTTAGCTCAAGATTCATGTCCTGAAGCTCAAAAAGTGTCTGTTCTTCTAACTAGATGTTCTAACAATAATATTTTAATCTTTTTTCTGTATCTTATAAAGTTAAAGAGAAGTGTAAAAGTATTGTGTTATTCTTCATGGATTTTGAGACGTTGAATAGATCCTGTTGATGCTTAAAGCAATAATAACTGTTTTTGATTTCATGTTTGTTTATTTCTTGCTCTTGAAATATTTAATTTCACCTTTCTATTGAAGAATTGAATTCCAATATATTATTTGGCTGGTTCAATTACTGGCCTAGTGCAACTTTGAAGCATAAAAGCATGGCTAACTGTATTTATACCACACCTGAATCCTCCTATAACCACTAAGTACCATGTGGAGTCATAGTGGAAAACAAATTTTCCAGTGTGTCAAACAATTGCTTGTTAATAGTTTATGTTCTGCCACCTATTAATAGAAATGCAAAATTAGATATAGGAGCAAAAGATGCTTGTAACTAGAGAATTTATCAGAAAAGCTACCTACTATCTCTTGTTTGGTTGTTTTGAAGACTATTGAAAGTGCAATTGTAGACCCAGAGCAACTGAGGACAATCCTGCAACAAACTGTAAGCTCATATATTGGTTGCTTCAATATGGGCATTGGGAACTGAATATGCAGCATTGGACAAATTCAAGAAAAGCACAAATTCAAGAAAGCAAGTGATGGGTTTTCCCAACACATGCTATGCACAATGCACTATTACAGAGAATGAATGTAGCACAATGCACTATTACAGAGAATGAATGTAGTTTACAGCTCTACTGTAGGCAGTTTATAGCTCTACCATAGTCAGGGGAGAGCAACTCATGCAGTTTACAGCATTGGACAAATTAAAGAAAAGCACAGATTCGAGAAAACAAGTGATGTGTTTTCCCAACACATGCTATGCACAATGCACTATTACAGAGAATGAATGCAGTTTACAGCTCTACTATAGGCAGTTTATAGCTCTACCGTAGTCAGGGGAGAGCAACTCTTTTTATAATGCACCTTTTAATGATATCAAAGTTATCAACACACAAAACATATAGTTATATACACATAAAAAATTATAAAACTATATATAAAATTATAGAACTATATCAATTGCAAATTTGCATAAGCATATTTATTCCCTTAGGCAGGGACTCCAGCTCTTTCAGAGCTCTTGTTATATTGAGTAAAACACTCTTTAAATATGGAGAAGTAGATCCAAGGAATATTTACGTCTATAAAAGCAATTATGAGCTATGCAGCAAAACAAAAGGAAAGCCTAATAAAGAAATATATGACGTGAACCCTAATTCTTGTTATCTTTATATCTTTTTTTAATTATTTTGTAAAAAATATATTTTTATGAGATAGTATGCATGTAGTCCATTTTCTTTAATTTGGATGCTAAAATTTTCAGTTTGTCATGTGCCTTCAATAATTTAGTTTTTTTATTGCTAATTTCTCAAACTAGTAACATGTCTTTCACTAGAGTAGTAAACTGATTACTTGAAAATTCATTTGTAAGTTACTATATGGTCCCATGGAGGGCTTGGGCTTCTATTTTCATGGATCAAGTAGTCCTATGGAGAAAAATAAATAATGCTACAGGATTAATTGGAATCTCCTCCTGAAAAATAACAGCCCCTACCTTTTAAGACTGCAAATTTCAACGGGTGAAATTGAGGTGGGGCTAGAAATTGCCCCTACAGCTTAGGAATTTTTTAGGAATTTTTTCTGCCACTTGTCTATCACTTTGAATTTTAAATTCCTAAAAAAA
>VDFB02324164.1:372994-402231 GCA_007258455.2 Sequoia sempervirens | reverse complement strand
AATGCCCCCTTCACAGATCACCAGTACTCAGATTTCCAAATTCATCCTCTACCATATTCTCTGCAGATATGGTATCCCGTCCACCATCCTCTCTAACAATGGAAAACCTTTTAAAAACCAAGCCATGAAACACCTTTGTGACACCTTCCATATCCAACATCATTGGTCAACGCCTTATTACCCTCAGGGTAATGGTTAGGAAGAAGCAACCAACAAAACTCTTATCTGTATCCTCAAAAAGGTTGTCAATAACACAGGTCGAGATTGGCACCTCCACATTCACCATGCCCTTTGGGTGTATCGTACCTCCATCCGCACTCCTACCGGTGCCACCCCCTATTCATTAGTGTATGGTGCCGAAGCTATCTTGCTAATCGAGGTTGAGCTCCCATCATTGAGAGTCTCCTTGAAGAACCTTATCAGTGAAGAAGATGCTCGTGTTGCACGACTTGCACAACTAGAATTACTTGATGAAAGGTGGATAAAAGCATATGATCATCTCCAAGCCTACCAAAACCGCCTCAAATGCAGTTACAACCAGAAGGTTCATCTGCGACAGTTCCAAGTTGGTGACCTTGTCCTCAAAGAAAACCAGTGTACCCAGCAAGACAGAGCTAAGAAGGGAAAGTTTGAAGCAAACTGGTTGGGGCCTTACATTATAATTGCACAGTTTGGTTGGGGGTGTATAGACTTTCCACCCTTGAAGGGGAGCCCCTGGAAGAACCTATTAACATCATGCACCTCAAATGGTTCTATACTTAAGTCCTCTTAGTGACTCTATTTGCATGAAAATCAATAAAAAATAAAAAAATTATCAAAAAATAAAAATACAAACAAAAATAGTAAAGAGAAATAATTCATCCTATGGTGAAAACCACCCCTGGTGGTGCCTTGGATAAGTACATTTGGTGAAAACCTGTCCTTAGGTGCCATTTGTAGAGGGCTTAATCATTATCTACCTTGCATCCTAGCTATTTTATATTCATCCTAAATATCCTTGCCCATCTTACCCCTGGCTGCTAGGTATATATCTTGGCTGAGCATTGGACAATCTACCTTAGTTATCTATCATCCTGAGCTTTTATCCCAATCCGAGCTTGTGTCATTTTGACCTTTTTTCATGTTCTTTTGTGTCACCATCTAGGTTCTTCCATTGTGTCGGTCTTCATTTAGTTTTCATCTTGTCCGACGATCACTTTCGTCCTCTGTGGAACTACATTGCCCCTGCGCTATCACGTAGGCAAGGCTGATCATTCGATCTGCCCTCGGGGCATTTTGGACTAACTTGTTTTGGTCCTTCATCACTTTGTCTTCACCGGTCCCTTTCCGCTTTTACCCATGGTCATTCATCTCTGAACTACGTTGCCCCTGCAATTTCACGTAGGCAAGGTTGGTTATTTGATCCTCCCCCGAGGCATTTGTCTGTCGTGTTTTATGTCCATTATCAGTCTCCATTGTCTTCTTTCTGTTTTATCCATGGTCTTTTTCTAAAACTACGAGGGCTCTACGCTTTCACGTAGGCAAAGCTAATCTTTGATCGGCCCCCGAGCCCCTAGGTTTGTAGGTTTCTCCACCTTGTGTCTTGCCTCCTTTGTGTCATGTCATCAAGCCATGCCTTTACCTAGCTAAAAATTAGCAAACAAACTCCGCTTGTATCATGAGAGTTAATTAATTTTGAAACATCTCACATTGTAACGATCGTTTAGTTTAGTTTATCCATCATCTGTGGTATTAACAAGATGCATCCTTCATAATCGACCTCATCAATCCATCCCATTGATCCTATGGCAAAGGACATTTTAAAATTGATCTTTCTTGATGCTTCTGGAGTTTTGAACCCCCTTATCATCACCTTTCAAGGCCACCATGATCCATTATATTATGGTGTGTTTTGACTGGTTAACATAGGGGCATATCTTGATCTTTTTATTGTTGTTGTCTATTGGATTCCCCACGTCGTATCCACCAAGATCCTTGTGATCTTGTGTTACGTTGGGGTGTCCTGTGTGCTTGTGGTTATCCCAATACCTGGCCCAACCAAGGTCCTCTCGACTTTGGGGTGTGAGGATAACCTTTGTGTTTATTATGTCTTATGCATTAGACACTAATCTACCTCGGTTCTCCATACCTTGGTGTATCGTGTCTTATGCTATAGCAAAAACCAGTGCTCCAAAGATGGAAAAATGTATTAGGATTGCATTTCATATAATCATGACCATTGCATTACATTCATCCTATGATTTTGGTTGTGCAAATATTTCTCCTCCACCCCCTATTCTTCTCAAGATACTAAAAGGTTTTTGACAGGTGCACACTCACACCATGTCCGCATTCATCTTCCACTATCACCTAGGACCCTATTGACACTTATCATGAAATAATTACATTTTAGATCCATACACTATCTTAGGTTCATCCATAAGATCGCCACCTGCAATATCAAGTGTTAGGTCCACCATCAATACCGTCATAATACATCCATTACATCCCACATCACACATATTAGTCAAACATGCACATGACCATCATAAGCATATAAAACATAAGCATTTGTCGCGTCATCATAAGCATATCCACATCTATCTTAAACATATACATCATACAACCTAGGCATTCATCATACATGAAAAGAAAAATCACCATACATTACATCTTGCATCACACACATTAGTTGGCATGCATAAAACCCCTCAAAAACCATCATACATAAATATATATATATATATATATATATATTATATAAACATCCATACATGTAACATCCACAAAAGTCATCATAGATAACTGCCATCATATGACCATCCACATATGCATCACACATAAAACATGAAGTCAATAAGAGCTATCATATATATAAATATACCACAAGTCCACAGTACATCTCATAGTCAAGACTAACATATTATAATGTCATCGATGTCATCATAATCTGTGACCATCGTATACAAAAATCATCCAATCAAAACACTAGTACAAGGTCCTGCAAATATCCACTGCACCTCTGCACTATCCATCTACCCTACACCTGTCAAAAACATGGTATCCTGTCATCTACCAAATGAACTCCCCACATCTGATCTCTGTGGAGAATCAGGTACTGCTCCCCTGCCTGGTGAATCACTGTAACCTCAGGTCCGTGTCCCCAATGACTGAGACGATGCTGGCATCTGAGGTGTCTGTCGGGTGTAACGGAATATCCGTTGTACCGGATCAGGAACTACATGATAATATGCAACCATCCAAAATCATGCATCTCTCATGTTCTCTCACTCTGTAACCTGGACCCGAGCAGAATTCTGCTCCTAATGATACCTGTCCCGATCCCTCGTAATCATCCTCCTCTCCTACTCCTAGGCCTCCTGGGATAAGCATAACTGTGCCAGCTCTGCTTGTAATCAATCCCTTATCTCCTCTGCAGTCACTGTCTGTGCCACCGTTGCATCTCTCTCTCTCTCCACAACCTGTATATCTGCTCCTGGCATCCCACCCTCACCCTGACCTGCCGGTGCATGCGCCATCATGGCATCCCTCTCCACCTATAGAGTCTGCATCTGTATCTCTGCTTCATCTCTCTCCCTCTGAGCCATTTGTGCCCGAGTCACTGTTGCATTTCTATCCCTCTGAAAAGCTTGTGCTCTCAGCTCTACTGAATCTCTCTCTCCGGAGAGTCGATACCTCTGCTACTACCTCCCTTCTCCTCCTCTGCAGTAACTGTATCTCTGCCTCTACCAATGCTCTCTCACTCTAAATGCACGCCTGCACCACATCCCTCTCCATCTCCATCGCACGCATCTACTCCTGTGCTACATCCCTCTTGGCCTGCATAATCTGTGCCTGCTCCCTGGCCTCATCCTCCCTCTCCTGCATCAGCCCCATCTCTCCAACTGTCTGTTCAAGACAAAGTACTCTATCCTGAAGCTCATCCCAATCTCGCTGGAGATCTCCCAACTGCTGACCAGTACATCCTGTCCCCTGATCTGCCCCCTGCTCCATCCCCCCTCTGGCTCCCCCCTGGCCTGTAAAACCACAACCTCCGCCTACAATCTATCGCGATCCCACATCACACTGGTCAACTCACCCTACATCCTCTACAGCTCTGTCTGTGCCCTGTCTCTCTCCCTCACCACTCCCCCTAGCTCAAAAATAATGGCATCATAATCTCTCTGTGCCTCTCGCTATACTCTGGCTAGCTCGGCCTCAAGAGACCTCACTCTCTACTCTGCAATCTGTAACCTCACCTCTGCTCCTCTCGCCTGTACAGTGGGATCCTCCGGTACCACATAAGGAACCAATGCTAATGACTCTGCCTCCATAACACCCCCCTCTGCCATATCCTTGTCTACATCCATAGCATCATCCTCCCCACCCGCATGCTCTGTCTCATCCTCTCCGCCCTCCTGCTCTTGTCGCCCCTCACAGTCCTCCACAATATGACGAACCCAGAATCATCTCACCTGTCCATGTCTCTCCACCACGAACCGACATTGTGCTGACCTCCTCTCCTCCTCTGGCACTGCTATAACATCCTCATCCTCTCTATCCTCCTACTCTTGTCGAGCCTCGTGACTCTCCATGGTAGGCTGAACCTGCAACCGTTGTGGCTACCCATATCGTCCTACCACAAACTGTCTCCTCCCCTCCTCTCATGTCTCCCTCACACCTACCACCTCCACATCCTCCACATCCTCCTCACCCTCCCCATCATCCACATCCCTCACGTCCTCCACCCTCTGCACCCCCTGGGCTCTCTATGGCTGTCCCCTCCCTTGCGTTCTCCCCCGCTACTGACCATCTCTCTGACCTCACCTCTGATGTCTCCTCCCTGGTCTGCCCGCCTGCTCTGTCTCATCGGGCTCCTCCTGTCCCCCCTGATCTACCACTGCCACAGCCTCTCGTCGCTGTTGCACCCCCCCTCTCCTCTCTCTACATAGTCTCTACTCATCCTCTGGTCTAAAACCCACTGCCCTAAAAATAGGCTGAACATGAGTAATCCTATCCCATAACCTATTCTGGAACCACCTCCGGTATCGCTCGGTCACAATCGGCACCTGGTCTCCTCCAACTCTCCCGGAATAAGGCACATGTCCTGCTGCCCTCCATGATGCCCTAGCTGTACCTCGTGCCACGAGGCCTCCCTATGGTATCTCTCTACTATACCACCGAAACATGATAGGCGCTGTCGAAATATCCTTATCACTCCAAACTGCCTCAACACTCTGTCTGATCGATACGACTGTACTATGCGCGGCAAATTCCCAATAATAAAACTCCTGCTCAAAAAGTAACCCTCCTATCTCCTTGTATCAGTCCATCCCCTGAACTAGCACAACCTATATGGCCGCCACTCTATATCCCTCAGACGTAGATCATCAAAAGCTCTCCTCCACTCCTCCATATCTCCCTGCATCTCATAACACAGAACCCAACCTCTCGCCTCTCCATACCCCCATGCCACGGGTTCACGATCATCCACTGTCCCCCCTCACCACTATCGGCCTCGTCACTGTAATATGCTCCCAAGCCCAAATCTACAGCAGCGTCATATGTGTCAAACTTGACATCCTCTGGTAGCAGATCCTGAGCATATCTCTGTATAGATGAGTCAATATGCATGACCCCCATGAAAACGGCCCCCCTCGCCACTTGACAATGTGTCGAATCACCTCCATATACTAAAAACTACATGTACGTCTGCTCTGATCTAGCAACAATATCCCACTAATCAGACCGCATAGGAACAACGCTAAGGCTACCACCCCCACTGACAAACATCGGTCCAAATCCAACTATCCCTTCGACAGGGGCAGCTCCTCGCGTCCAAACAATACTCTAATGGTCTCCTGTAACTCCGCCCCTGTAGACACCATCTCGCTCACTTTAAGCTGTCCAGCTATTGGCAGCCCTCGAGATGTGCCACCACGTCCTCCAAAGTCAGTTATCTCCTCTATAGGAGATGAAGCGTAGATGTCTCATCCCATCTCTATCAGCTATTTATTGCTTGCTCGCTGATATTTCGACCTCACTGAAAGCTAGATAAGTGTCCTAGAAGCACGCATAATCCAAGGCTGCACGATTCTCCTATTCATGGCTACTATTGTCGTTGCCCATCACCTTTGATGTCGTCGGCTCGTAATGCGTATGCGCTTCCGACTCTTGCACCACGAAATCTTCTAATTATTTCATTTATTTTTGCTTCTCATCTTTCTTTTCTTTCTTCTTATTTTTTTACCTATCTTTTCTCTTCTCTACTCTCCTCCTCTCAAATGCTATAGTAAAAATGACTAAGGTAATTTTTGAAATTACCTTTTTAACCCTCTTCTTCTCAAAAGGTATTTTTTTACCTTTTATTTATCTTTTTTTCCTCCAACTAATTCCTAACTTCCCGAGGCTGCCGTTTGCAAACTGTGCGTCGGATCACATCCGTTCAAAAACCAAAATTGCTTGGTTTTTTGAGCTCTATCCAATGGTGTCTTTCTTTTCTTCCTATTGAGACATCATCTAGGGACCCCTTTTTCCTCCCCCAACCGCCCTCTCGAGGGGGCATACCCTCCTACCATTCCTCCATTCCTTCGGCATAGTCATTGGGGCATCATCAACCTTTTCCATGCTAGGGGCATCACCATTTATCATTTCCTCCCTCATTTGCATTTTATTTTTCTTCGAAACACTATTATTCTAACAATATTTCGAAGAGGGGAAAAATGTAGACATCTAAATTTAATCACTCCCATATGATTAAATTTACTCCCTTTTCATCTATCATATTGAATATTAATTTATTAAATTAATATTACACCCTTTGTCTCATATCTGTAAAGCATTTAATTTAATAACTAAATGCTTTATCTTTCACCTTCTTCCTCTCTAAATTAAATAATACACCAATTTATTTAATTTAGTCATTTTTGACCCTTTTGATTTAAAATCAATTTAAAATTCTTCATTCTCTCTTTTCTTGTCACATCCTCCATGATCTTACTCTAATCTGAATTAATTTAATTAATTCATGATTATGATGTGCATCCTCTTAATCAAAGATTAATGTCACATCCTCCTACATTTGCCACTTGCCTCTAATCTTCCATTAATTATTCTAATCAAATATTTGCACAACCTTAACCAAGGTCATTAACCATATTTAGCACCACCTTTTTAGTCAACCTTTGCATTTATCTCTTTTTAGCATTGACCCTCTTTCCCATGTGAATTTTTAATTCACATTTATTTATACTAGATTCTCCTCTTCCCTATGTGAATTTTTAATTCACATTCTATCTTCCAAGGCTTCTAGAACCTTGGACTTGTCACATCATCCACATGTGACCAAGTCCCACCTTTTTGGAGCTCACCTTTTATCCTTTAGATTCTCCTAAGAATGTGAATTTTTAATTCACATTTATTTCTCCAACCACCTCTCCTTTTCCCATGGAGATTTTTGAGGAATTCCAAAATTTCTCAAATGTCCCTTTCACTCTTACTTGGGGACAAGAAATTCATTTTTGAGGAAATCTTCTCACTCCCCAAGGTACTTGGAAAGTACTTGTCCTTCCTCCACCTCATGTACCTTTTGACCACCTCACTTACACCTCATCTCCTCTTAGCCACTTCACTATCCACATGTCAAGATGAGAGGTCTTGTGAGTTCTCAACCCACCATAGCCCTTCATCTTGACCTTGTTGGATGAATCTCAACTGTTGAATTTTCTAGAGAATTCAAATTCTTCTATAAATACCCCCTCCTCAAGGGCATTTTCAACACTTTCATTTTTGAGCAACCTTATGCTGCCAATTTGCATTCTCAAGTATTTGCTATCATTTAGCCATCTATTTAGTCATTTTGCATTATCAATCTTGCATCTAGTAACATCAAAAGCCATCTAAGGAGCATACAAATTCATCTAAATCAAGGGCCAACCAAGGAGTCTTCAACAGCAATGAAGGTATAATCGATTTGCATTTTATTTCATCTATTTTCCTTGTTTTATCACTCTTTAGGCTAATCATTGAAGTGTTTTTAGTGTTTTATCATTTGCATTTTAAGATATTTTTCACATTAAAATAGGGTAAAATTCCAAGGTACACACTTTCAATTTTTCTATAGCTTTGTTGTATATTAATCATCATGGCTTTGTTTTTGTTTTCCAACTTTCATTTCTTTTTTTAACATTCATGCCTCTTTTGATTTTTACTCTTTTTTTAATCATTTTTTCTCTCATTTTTCTTTGACATTTTTCTCATAACATTATTTATTGGAAAAGTTATATATAAGAGGTATCATAAGAAAAAAACCATCTCCATATTTATGAGCTATGCGAAATGGGTGACATAGTAAGCAATATGGATGATTATGAAAGGTGAAAATAATAGATACAATGATAGGATAATGGATACTATGGTTAGGTAATTAAGGTGAAAGAAAATAATGGGAAAAATGATAAGGAATAATGACGAGGAACCTCCCCCCAACGTAAATGGTTGACTATCCTCGGGAAACAAGGAGAGGATGGGTAAGAATTTTGTGTGATATGATTAATACAATAATACACATTAATAAAGTTAAAAGATAAAATAATGAAAAATAAAACTGATTGTTTTACCAACTTGCATGTCCATTAATGCCAAGATTTGGTAGCCAATGTAACTCTTCAACTTTGAATCCCAAACAAGTACTGTTGCACATGAAAGGGATCCTTCACAATGAAGCACTATGGAGCATACTAATGGTAGTTGAATCTATCTTCACATTTGCTAACACCTCAACTGAATGTGTAACTTTGTGCTATAGGTGATCAAAGTTGTGTTGACCATGAAAAATGAGAGCACATCTACACAAGTGAGCAACATGAGGTGCTAGAGGCACTCATACAACCATTGAAGCAATAGAGTATACTTGTAAACTAATCAGCCCATAAAAAGTACATAAATTATTGCATTTTTTTTTTCAATTTTGATAACAACAAGTGATTGTTGGCAAGCTAGTTTTCAATCACTTATTGCTTAGTGGAACTGTAGAAACAATTTTCACCACTAAGAATTTTATTCAACTACAATTTGCAAGAAATTGGTTTTCAAATTGTAGTTGTCTAACAACACCTGAAGTTTTTAATTGTTAGAATTTATTGCCTTTTTTTATTTTTTTAAATTTTTTTCTTTAATTTTTTTCAGATAATTTTCATATAATGACCAAAGAGAAGGAAATCCTTATATGGATGTTGAAGTGACACCATAAAAACCTTAGTTCCTTCTATGACCCCACAAAAAGTCACTACTAAAACTGGGTTGTATGTAGAACTTGAAATGATGACCAACAAGAAAGATACCTCCATTAAGATTGACCATGCATAGTTCATAGAACAATTCCGACAAACAATCTTGATACATTTAGCTCATGCCACCATATCTAAAATCTGACTATAGAAAATTTGAATTCATGCCCAATCACTTGGTGGAAAGAATTACTTACAATAAAAGCAATATTTCAAATATAGGGCTATGTATTGAAAGACCAATGGTAGTCTCTCAACTTATCTAATATTCCCATATAGTTGTGGATAGGTGGATGATTTAATCCTTATGATGAAGTATGATGATAGTATGCTTAACCTTTGTGTGCCTGTCTTCAAGTGGTCTTTGGATCTATGGCTTGAGAAGAATTAGCCAAGAACATACTATCTTGTTTCTCATACACCAAGTTGCATACTATCCTCCACATGATCTAGCATCAAATTTGATATCAAAGAGAACTTGTGTCCATGAATGTTGAACACCTCACCCAAAAATTATCTTGTGATCTACAATAGTGAAGCACAAAGGAAACTTGAGGTGTTTCATATAGCTAGCAAGGCCAAAAAAATGCAAGCAAAGCCAACAAAGTGTGTTGTGCAATGCTCATGTAGAGAAGCATCATCAACTAGTATTGGTGCAAAAGGGTTGGGTAACCACGACAACCTGTAACCATATTCTCATGACCAAGCATATCAAGTATAGTAATGTAATATCATCCATTTAATAAGTCCACCATTAAGTAGTTAAGTCATTGTTATAAATGAAGGGTAGAGTTATTAATATGAATAAATACTTGATAATAATAAATTGGATGAACATAATTACAATGAATGCTTGTGTAGAGATAATATAAAATCATTTTCAATTAACACAAGAATGCATACCTTGATTGGGTCCAAATCTCACACACATGCTTTTATTAGAAGCACCAAAGAAACAATCAATATAAGCATTATTGGTAATCAACCAAGAATTTAAAAAATTTAAGGGATTCCCCCCAACTTAACTTCATACTGGAAGGGTAGGAAAGAATTACAAGAATCCAAGGAATGAATAAAGATAGTGACATATTTAAGGATACCTTAATCCTTGTTCAATGAATGATCAACCAAAGATTTCCAAAATTCAATGGATTCCCCCCCAACTTAAATTCACATTGTAAAATCATGAGGGTATTAGGATAATCCAAAGAATTAACATATACATATTCAATATCTTAGAGCTTTAATGAATGGTCATCCATTTGTAGTAGGTCATTAATGCATTCAAACTCATTTTGTTGTGCTTAATCAATTAATCATTAATAGACTCAAATCAATAAGTGTGTGAGGAATACACATTATTACCATAGGCCTCTAAAGATCTAGATGTTTAGGTATAATTTTTTTATAAATGATAGATATTGTAGGATGTCATTATGTATCCCAGACAATTCTTGAATCATTAAGGCATATAATTCACCATTTCTTATTGTGTGATTAATTTAAACACACATATTTATCATTTTAATGATAAAATTAGAATCACATTGAATTATTGCATTATGTGTGTGACTTAATTCTAAAATTTGTGATTCATTAAGTAGACAAGAAGAACTAAGTTGATTATCTTTTAGTTGATCATTTTGTTCTTAGAGTTCAATTAAATAGAAATCACATCCTTTAGTTGTGTGAATAGATTGCAATTGTGATTTACCAATTTCATGCATATTAATAAAATGTAAAGGGATCAATGAAACCTCATTATTATATGCAAATTGAACCACCTTATTAGATAATAGTAATTTATTAGGAATTTCAATTTCTTGTGGTGGATATGTTCGAGTGGATGGTGGGTGGATAATGACAATGGTAAAAGTTGTGTGGTATATAGAGTATATGGTGAAGATGGTAATATATAAGACAAATATGGTGGAGATGGTTCTATATGGGATGGTTATGGTTGTTGTGAGCATTCATTATGCCATTCTTGGTAGTATGGTGATTGTTGCCATTAACCACACATACTAGATATGGAAGCATTTTGTGAATAAACATATTTCCTTCTTTATTCAATAGAATTATAAGACATTTAAAAATCATTTAGCATACCATGATCTACCTGATTTGATGTGTGCAGTTGTTCTTGTGCTACAAAAAAGACATTCTCACTTTCACCTTTATTTTGTTGATGATCACACATATCTTGGATCTCCTTCATCATGTCCTCTTGAACAACTTGGCATGTGCACTTATCTTCTCCCTTTCAACAATTAGAACAACAAATGGTCAAATCATCACTTTCAAAGTTCCATTGTCCTAAAAATTCATCAATTATTTATTCTTGCTCAATTATGGAAATAAAATTTGTAAATGTTTGTGATAATGATATTGGAAGATCAAGATGAGCTAAGTTGCATTCTTTAGGTAGAGGGGGTATAAAAATATCACTTTGTGTCAGCGCGATTCTCCCACCAATTTCTTCTTTTGTTTTTAAATTTGAAAGTAGGGGTTTGGGGGCGGTAACCCCTAGTAGGGTCAAGGGGTAGCGCCCCTTGTGGGGTCCTGGGTAAGTTCCCTGGGTGCACTCCTTGTTGCGATATAGGGCGGGGTCGATACATGGCGGGGTCGAGGGGTAGAGCCCCCTCCACCAATCACATTTTTCTTCTTGTGTGGCCTTCAGATTCTTCATTTTTGAAGCATTTTTCCCTGAAAATGTAATATTTTTTATTGTTTTTATGTTGTTTCTTCAAAATTTCTTCTTTTTATCAATTTACTCACAACAATTGGTGTGAATATAAATGGTTGTATTTACTAAGATCTACCTATAAAATCTAACAATGCATCTATATGATTTAAACAACACAAATTAGGACTAATTACTAGGCAAGGTTAGCAATGCATGAGCGTTCATCCTAACACATTGGTCCTAACTTAACTCACTGAATTTTCTTACCTTTAACACCTCTCCCCAGTAATGACACCAAATTGATAGGCCAAAACTGGGGTAAAAATAAGAAAGGTTTCAGCTTGGTCTAAGTATCAATTCAGGGATTGTAAGCTTGTGACAGGTATTGTGGTAGTATACCTAAGGGAGGAAAGCAATGAATTAGGTTAGGATGAATGCAACTAGAACACACAAAGGAGCACCTATAATAAAAAGCTAGTTCAAACATATTTCAATTTTGCTCTATTCCGTGACAGAAGTGACAGGAGATATGATATAAACTATTATAAGAACAACAACAAGCTCTCTTATAAATCTAGAATATAACTTGAACTTTATGCTTCAACTAAATAGAACCAATCTTGACAGAATATCAATAGTTGAAATGACTGTCCAATGAAAACCAAATTGTAAATAACCATAAGACAATTACACACGAAAAGAAAATGCTACAGGAAATCAAATCACACAACTATGAAACCTATTGAAATTAAATAAAATTGAAACTATATAAATTTCATTGTGCTTCACCAAGGAGTGGGCCCTTGCTCCGTGGTTTGCATGTGAGAAGAAATGAGAGTCTTTCTATGCTATTGTGATAAGAAGAAGTGCTATTTTATTTATCAAAAGTTTGATACAAAAATCTACTGCAAAAGTCTATCTACTCCCTTACACTATGTGTAATTATATATACACTGAACTTGTAACTATTAAATACACAAATATTAAGTTTATTTTGGTTTACATTCAACAAACTAGAACAGACAAATCTATGGATTGCTCACCTATAGATTAAAAAAGTTTTGCTATAACAAGAAATGAGAATAGAAGACATTCTTTTGTTTTGCTCCTCCACATAGTTGGCAAGCACAACTATTCTAATAGATTCTTCTCTTTCTAGAAAATAGTGATGATGTGCAACGAAACTATCATGAAATGAACCCACATAGCTAAATAATAAAAAAATAAAGTCTAGTGAAAGGAAAATGTGAAGATTTGCAAATTTTTGTCCAACAATTTAGCAACACATCTCCATCATAGGTTTCCTTCTCTAGTCCACAAGAATAGCACACATGGAGCCTTGGTTGAGTGTATTTTTCTCTATTTGTTGCTATCCACAAATTCAAACATTGTTTCGGTTTCCTGTGCTTATTTTGAAGAGGTAATTGATGCCACCTTAGAGGCTAAATGTCATGATAGAAATAAATTGCTGGTCAAAGAGTAATGCACAAAAGTTCATGACTAGAAAGTGGCAGGAAGGTCTGCACCCTTAAATCTGCATGCTACAATATATATTTTTTCTTGACATAGTGAAATAAATATTAGCAAACACAATCTGATATTATTTATTCACATATTTTATCCAAAAACTAAATTAAAGATTTCTTATATATATTAAATCATATGCAACATAAAATGGTAAAATAGTATGATATGGAATGGAAATGGAATGTGGAAGTGAATATGAAGGTATATGAAATAGGCTAAAATGTGGCATAAAATGGGACATAATTGAATCTCATCACAAATAATAATCTCAAGATTTTCCAAACTTAGAAAATGAATTAGATGATCTAGGCATATCCGAAATATGTTGCATAATCCAATCGTCATTGAAAATACATAAAGCTGACAATGGGTCATTTACCAAGTGGGGAAGGAAATCAAACAAATAGAAGTGTAAAGAGTTAGCAATGAAAAGGGTCAATAATCTTTGAAAAACTATTTGTTAATATCTAAGGGAGGAGTCCCCTCCCTCAATAAAAAATGAAGTTTAAAACCTATAATGTCAGGGGATTAAATGCCCCTAATAAGAGATACATTTTCAAGAACCAATTATACAATATGTTGGCCAAAGTTATACTCCTACAAGAAACCAAACTTAAATATGTGGATATGAAATCTTTTCTCAATCATTGCTCTAGCTCAAAAGGTTGACGGTGAAAGTTGTTGGGGAAACTAAAAATTTAGGTGTTCTATGGTGCCTTAGTCATGTGCGTGTGGAGATTCTTTCTTTTTCTTCTAATTGGATTTCCTTAAAGGTAAGAAGTTTCTTATCTAACTTTTTTTTTATGTTTATGGTAATGTTCAACCTGTAGAAAAATAAGTTTGATATTTTACCCATTATCCTCCAAATTCATCGAAGAAAAAAATATTGCAAGGTTATTTTAATGCAATAATATCCAATGAGGAAAAATGGATGCATCTCCTACCCTTATCAATCCCCCCAAAAAAAAAACTTTTTCCTTTATGTAGATCTCTTGGATTTAGCATAAAAAAATGGATCCTATTTTTGAACCAGTAAAAGAGTAGGTTTCACAAACATTATAGAATGATTGGACTAATTATTATATTCATCCAATTAGCTCAATTTATCACACTTGTTAGAATCATCTATTTTACCAACCGATAGCTCATACCACTTCCCTATAAACTTGATGATATTAGAAGATAAACCTCCTCTAAAGTGTCATTTCCATTTTGAACCAAAGCAGTTTAGAAGTGTAGAAATTGAGGATCTAATCAATACATGGCGGAATAAACAATATGTTCCAAAAAGTATTAACATATTTTGTTTCTTCAAAACTATTTTATATTGAAGGGAAGCTCAAGGATTGTAATAAACATTCTTTCAAAAAAATCTTTGAAGAAAAAGAAAAAATTGTAATAAGATATGAGGATTCTAATGAGAGAGTGATTTAATAGGGGATGTTTTAGGATCATTTTTTAAAGAAAATGAGTTGTTGGCTCAACACACTAAAAATTTAGCCCATAAAGAGACTTATTGGAATTCCAAGTCTAGAATAACATGGCTAGTTGATGATGTTTTGAATGCACTTTTTTCACAATACTACTAAGATAAGAATTTATAACAAAATTAACAACATTATGGATTTTGAGGGGAGATGTGTCATAAATTTTAAAGAATTTCAAAGGGAGGTCATTTTCCACTGTTGAGATCTCCTAATTGGTGATAGATTTTAAAATATAAGAGATATGAAAAAATGATTAAATAACATCCTTCATATGATTAAATTAGAGGATAATAAAATGTTAATGATACCTTCTTCCTTGGAGGAGGTTAGATGTGCTACCTTCCAATTACACCCTGATAAATATTTGGGTTTGGATGGCTTTCCTAGTAACTTCTATTAGAAATTTAGGAGTATAATTAGTAAGGATATGTGCGATGTTGTCTAAGATTCATGCAAATCTCAAAATATTTTGAATGATATGAATAACACAAATATTACACTCATATCAAAGAATTTGAAATGAAAATCATTCAAAGACTTTTTTCCAATCTCTCTTTGCAACATAATTTACAAAATCATCTCTAAGGCCATGGAAAATAAACTCAAATTAGTTATTCTAAAGTTAATTTCTCTAGAGCAAAGTGGTTTCACTCCTTTTATGAGTGTCACATATGGAATTATTATTGTGCATGAGATAATTAATTCTATTGAGAATTCAAATAAAAAATACATGGTGATTAGGCTGAACATTAGTAAGTCTTATGATAGAGTCTATTGGTATTTCTTGATGAAGTATTGAAGAAGTTTAGTTTTAGGAAGATTTGGAATTATTGGAACTTTAGCTACATCTATTCGCCAAGATTATTTGTACTGATCAATAACTTCCCATTTGGTTTCTTTAGTATTAGTTGTGGCATCAAACAAGGTGACCCAATTTTACCCTTTCTTTTTGTTCTAACGGTTAAAGCACTAGAAAGGTTTATTAGTGATATGTCTTATGTTGGGCTATGTAATGGTGTACACATTTCTAAAAATTGAACCCTATGACACATCATTAATTTGTTGATGACACAATCCCATACAATGTAGTACAAATGGAAGAAGCTACTATCATAAAGAATACTTTAAACAATTACATTTATTCCTCTAGATAGTTAATAAACAAAGAAAAGTCAAATATCTTTCTCTTCCATACCAAGAAAGATTTATAGAGACATATTGCTTCCTCTCTTGGTTTTTCTATAGATACCCTTCCAAGCAAATATCTAGGGGTACCTCTATTTAAAGGGGTGATCATAACACGATTGTGGAGTGATACCATAAGCATATGCAAAATCAAATTAAATCTTGGAAATTTCTTTGGCTAACAATGTAAATTATAATATTAATGATTAAATCAATCCTCTCAATGATACCCATATACCTCATGTTTTTCTTGTAATTAATAAAGAAGATCACATGTTATTTTGATCAAATTATTCTATGATTCCTTTGGAATTGCTTGAATGAGGTCAAAAGAGTCCCCTTAATTGGTTGGAAATTATCAAGAGAAGTAAAAAAAGTAGGGATGGTGATGTTTATTTTTTAAATATTCAAAGTTTGGATTTGGGCACTAAGCTATTCTAAAAAAAATTAAAAAACCCCTTGGCCTTGTGGTGCAAAATAATCGAGCAAAAACTATTTGGATTGCATTGAACCCTCCAAAATTTTAACTATAGCTAATCACCCAAAGGGCTCTCAAATTTAGAAATTCATGATGATATATAGGAACATAATAATAGAGCATATTACATTGATTATTAATAATGGTAAATCTACTAACATTTGGGATGATTCATTGAATGCTTACTCTCTCTTATTATACATCCTATAATCAGTTGGGTGTAAGGAAATAATGATAGACGTTTGCGGTAATAAGATGGTAGACTGCATCATAACCATATATTCAAACTAGATGTGCAAGGATATGCAAGTAGTTCTAATTTCTGAGTTAGCTAAAGAGAGTTCATTTTAGAACTTAGAAATAGAAAGATATTGATCTCATTAAAAAAGGATGAAATTATTTGGTGCAGATTGAAAGTGAGTGAGTACTTAGTCAAGTTGGGTTACCAGATTTAGAATTCAATTCCTACTTTCTCTAATTGGCCAACAAACCTTTGTTGGGGTGATGAGGTTCTTCTAAATATTGAAGATTTTTCTTGGATAAAACTCCACAAATGGACACTTACAAGCAATAGAATTCATTTAATTGGGATTCAAGAGTTGTCTAGATGTCCTTTATGCCTTAATTCAAAGGAATATATCAACCACTTAATCATTTGGTGTTTTTTTTGTGCAATCTTGTTGGAACTAGATATGCAACAAAATTAGTTGGTAGAGTTCTCTTTTGATGAGAATCTTGGATATTTTTATTAGATGGATGAGATTGTATTGCAATTCACCATGGCAAAGGTTGTGGATCACAAATCCATCAATTGTCATTTGGAATATATAGAAAGAATGTAACAACATAATATTTGAAGATACCCCTCCATAAAAGACACCATTATAAAATGGATTTAAGTTAGTATCTATGAATTGATTAATGCAAGGGCTTAGAGAAAAATAAAGAATCAATTCACTCTCTATAATTACAATGTGAGAAAGGCTTGTCATATTCTCAAATGTCCTAATAACTCCCATTTATGGAGGCTAGCTTTACAGAGAAGAGGATGAAAGAAAAATGGATGGCTCCCCCAAGGAAGATTAAAATTAATTTTTTATGGAGTCTCTCATGGTGACATTAGTAATTCGAGGGTGGGTTGCATACTAAGAAATAAAATAGTTTCCCTTGTTTGGGGGTGTGTCAAGACTTCTCCCAAGAGGAATAAATAAAAATGTCAAATTTTACACTCTATTTGAAGGCATCAAATTATGCATCAAATAAAATGTTAAGGTAGTGTATATTGAAGGAGATTCTTAGATATGCATCATGTTGAACACCTAGAATATTGAGAGGGGGGGTGAATCAGTATTCACTAAAATTCATTATCATTATAACCTTAAACTTCCATACAAAGCATCACATTAAACTTGCAGTAATAGAAAGGAACATATAGAGCATGCATCACATCAAAGAACACAAGAACACCAGACTTACATGGAAAACCCTAGAAAGGGAAAAACCATAATGAGGACTAGCTCAAAATATATTATAACTGGTTATAATGGAGATTATATAATGGTGAATTCATTGTCCAAAAAGAACGAATGACTCACTACCAGTGGCTCACTACCAAGGGCTCACCACCTAGAATAGAAAAAGATAAAGGGTGGATCACTACCAAAATGAACTACTAATGATGCATTTGCAACATGCCAAAGATACAATTCCAATTAAGCTTTGAAAATTGACTTAACACACTTCATACTTCAACACTACACCTTTTGAACTTCACACTATATTATATTTCACATACACACTCTACTCTCACTCATCTCATCATTCACACAATGAATCAACCTCACATATATACCACAACCAACCAAAACATCAATTAGGTCAACCTAGTTACATGAACCATGTACCACATAACCTATCAGCTTAAAACTTCAACACACACACCTTGCGAAGAGAACCAAAATGTGTAAACCTCAAAAATAGGTCAACATGAACTATAATCACTCTCATGAATCCTCTCCTTACATAATTCAACTCCACACAACCCCAAAATCCTTAGGTCAGGACTACATAGCAAAATTGGTGAAGCAATAACTAAATGAACCAATTGTTCATTCACAAATCGACACATATACCACTAAAACAATTGCCACTTGGAGTACAAATACTTTTGAAATTTGTAAACACTTTCTCAAAATCACATATGGAATGCAGAGCATTCTAATATGCACTTTGTACTAGTAACATTGCCATTAAAAAGCTTGATACTCTACCAAAATTATCTTCAACTGTAGAAGACATACAACCTTGAAACTTTGGATATAAACTCCTTCAATACACATCATTGACACCTCAAAACTATATGATAGGATATTGCGTAGTAGAGCAATGCGAACGACAAAACTGGTTCATTGTAACATTGAAATTGCATTTTGAGACTTAGCCAATTATCCACACCATTTGGTCTTCTTTGGACCAACACTTCTACATTTATGCAATGGATTGACATCAATGACAACACCATACACCATCCATGCACCATCTTTCTCATGTTTCCAACACATCAATATTGTCATTAAAAGAACACCTAGCTAGAAACTTCAAAAGCTGATAGATACAATCATATTGCTTCTTGATAGTTTAGACACTTCAAATTGTCTTGATCAATATTACACATCTAAATCTAATTAATAACACTGCATTCATCTCAAATCATCTCTTTTCGACTGTTTAATTAAATAATTTTCATTATTTAACTAAATTCATCATTTTCATCTATTAATCTGATAATCAATTTTATTAGGTTAATTCATCCTCTTTCCTACTAATTATTCATCCTATTTAATTGGATAATGTAAATTATTTAAATTGAACCCCTTAAGCCTTCTCATTTGATTGAATAATTCTAAATTAGTTAATTAAATGTCATTATCCCCCTTTAATTAAACAATTTAATTATTTACTTAAAAACCCTAATTTCCTCCATCTTGCACAATTAAGTAATTTCTTAAATTACTTAATTGGATAATTTCCCTCACCCTCTCAATTGAAAGGGAATATTCCTATGGAATATTTCTCATTTTCATTCCTTCAAAATGGGAATATTCTTCTTAACAACTTCCTAATTTTTAGGAAGTGTGCTTCTTTGAATTAATGAGATCCATTGATTAAATCTTTGATCCTTGTCAACTTGCATTCTCATCCATTGATGAGAATCCTTGATCCATGCTATCTCCTCTCGTGGCTTCTCATCCATTGATTAATCAAATCAATCCTGACCATTGATTCAACCATTTCTCTATAAATAATCCTCATTTCTATGAGAAATGGATCCACTTCCATTTATAGCAAATAGATTATACTGAATTTTAAAGCCATCTGCATTAGCTTTTAGCATCATTTTAGCTTATATTTCATCCATTTTATCAATCTTCATCAATGAAATCAATTTAAAAGCTTGTTTCAACTAAGGGGTTGGGAAAGGGCTAACATTCCACATCAATGCAACACCAATCCCCCAATGGGATGAGGTTTGAGTCAGTAGATTAGTTTCCTTTAAGCATTTCTTGTTTGTTTATGTTTAATGGCTTCTTTATTTGATGTTTTCAAGTATTTCATTAGGAGTTTGAATTAACTAGCTAAATATTGGTTTATTTAGTATGGATCTGGTAGGTTTAGCTTAGATTATGATCATGCTCAAATTCTAGTGCTAGGAGGGTAGAACTAACCGAATTTGATAAATTTTGCTTGAGTTTTTTATGATTTCTAGGTTTCAAGGAAGAGTGGTGCTATTGAAATTTTCTACGGTGACACTTTTGCTACATCACAACATTATTGGAATTTTCTAGAGTGACACTTTTGTTGCATTGCGATGCTATTGATGCATTGCGGTGCTTTTACTTTTTTGATAGAGGCACGCTATTGATATTGCAACGCTATTGATCATTCCATTTTTTTTCTTAGGTTTAATAGAGAAGCACTATTGCCATAAAGCCAGAGTGGTGCTATTGAAATATTGTAGTGCTATAGCTATCTAATATAGCAGTGCTATTGCAAGGTAAAATATAGAGTGAAATTTTTACTTTTTCCTTTAATTTTCAATTTAATCTGCTCTTTGATCATTTATTGACTTCTAGTTTTTTTTGTAACGATAAGTATTTTATAGGTTTGGAGAGGAGCATAAAATCTTGAAGTGAAGGAGAAAAATATCACTTGATCTTTATTGTAAAAGTTTTTTTAAACACTTATGGGATGATATAACCTATCTTGCTACTTTATTTCATGCTTTAGGACTACTAGTTTTCAATTTTGGGTTTTAAAACTTATAATGATTTGAGTCTTTTCAAAGTTGGCTAAAATTGAACCCAAACATCCTCACATTGCAATGATGGTTTAAAATTGAACAACACAAACTTGAACTTCGTTTTGGTGCAATTAAAATGAACATAACATCTATTTTGGTTTTTTAAAACGAATCAATGTATTTTGTGCTTGCCATGCTTGTGTAACCTTTTAGTGCATATCCTCCCCCCTTGCACTTCATGTGATAGGGTGTAGAGAAAAAAATTAAGTTTACAAGATTTTTTTAGTCACCCTAAGGGTTGTCTATGTATCCACTTCCCTTACAGTTCATGCGATCTTGGGTGAAGATAAATAAAATTTTCTTGTCTTTATTAGATAAGGGCCTATCTATGAGATACATCCTACAATGGAGAACTCATAAGTGAACCTAAAAGCATGTTTACCAATGGGATATATAAAGTTTGTGAAATCAAAAGAAAGTAGCTTAAATTGGGGGCATGGTAGCATGACAGTGCCTAATCCTTGTCCGTATGTAATGAGTTGGGTAGGAACAACTAAAGCTTTAAGTAGCTTACATATGGTCTATACACCCTGTATTCAAAGATTTCATCAGATACCTTGTTTTAGTAGCCTATCCTTGTTTTCCAAAAAATTCTTTGAAGTAGTGCATGGGAGGCGTACCACTCCCAAAAGTTAATTACCACGTCTGATTTATAGTTGAGGCATAGAGCTTAAGAGTTAATTCTCTTGTACAAAGCTAGGAATATTAAGATGATACATTTCCTTGATATGGCCTATTTGACCCCTCTATAAAGACAAATTACATCATTCCTTTAGGGGTGAGGTAAGCCTACTAAGAAGATATGTACCTACTCCTTAGCGTTGTTATGTGACTAATTTTGTTGAACCCAACTAGTAAGTCTTATGGAAGAATACTTACAAAATATCTCCATCACCTTTTGAGTTAGTTATACACATTACTTTTTATTAAAAAGAACTCAAAAAAAACATTGAACATTGTCATCAAAATATCAAACCCTTTGGATTTAATGTGAATACATTTGAAAAGTACTATATTATTGCATGTCCCTAAGGATATTTTGTTTTTTTCAAAAAAATATCTCTAAGTATTCTTAATATTTGGGCTTATATCTCAATTCACATTATTCCAAAGTCAACATAAGGGACTATGGCTTTAGCATCATAATTTTCACATTTCAAGCTTTGTGGAAAGAAAGTTTCCTAGTTATAAACATTTAGTTTGAAATAAATCAAGACATTTGATGTGGTAAAATCAATCTCATTAATCAAAGATTAAATCAATTGAACCCACAAAGCAAGTACATCTTGGTCTCATTTTCCAAAACATCTTGACTTCCAAACAACAAAGTGAAAACAAGGAAATGTATTGCCAAACATTGTATAAAAATTATATCATCAATCAAACATTAGTTGGTTAGGTTTAGAACTCCAAAGGAAAAGCATGTCTTTCACTACCTTGATATTGTAAACAAGTCCCTCTTAGGTTCAAAACATTAGGATCAATCATCCCATTCACCCTCAAAACATTTGACATCTCACCTCACAAACAACTTTAAACTTTGTACACATCAACCTTCTAGACTTAGGTTATCACCAATCAATCCCCTAGTTTAGCTATGTGTGTGTAAGTGAATCCTTTTTCAAACATTTAGTTAAGTTATCCAACATCCTTTTGAAAGATTCTATCCTAAAGGTCACAATTCTACCTTTAAGATTCAAAAGTTCATTAGCATCATTATCCAAAACATCAAACATTAAACCTTTAGTCTAGTATTTTCCAGAGTTTAGAAGTTGATCATCCCCATTACTCACCCATTTTCATCATCCATTCAAATAATTAGTCCTAACAACCTTAGAGAGTCACTTTTACCAAAATTCAAATCAACTAAGGAGTTCCAACAATAAATCCCTACACACTTCTCCCATAGTTGATCCATAATTTATGGTAACAAAAATATCACAATACAAGAAAAACATGGAGCAAAACAAAAATAAATATATCATGAGTGATCCCAACCAACAAGAGTTTGATCCTAGAAGTTACTCAACCCCATCACAAGATCGACCACAAACTTCACTAGAAACAGGGTATGAAGTAGAAGATGTTACTAAAAATCCACTTGAACTCACCATAGAGGAACTCCTTGAATATCAACAAGATCCCAAAATGCACCATATCATCAATGATTTGATGATGTTGAACCCCACACAATACATTCTAGCTTTAGCAAAGGAAGGAGCTAAACTCCCTTCAACATTCTATTTGAAGACAATTAGGGAACAACCCTTGGGAAATGTGGCTTCTATTCCTCAATATTCCATCACACAACCCTTGGACACACAAGGTGTGACTCAATATATCATTCAACCAACTTCATCACACACACCAAGTCAACCTTTGATTACTAGTCTTGCAACTTGACTTGCAATCAACCTTGTTCTCATTCCCAATCTAGGAAGAAACACAACTTTGGGTATCCAAGACACAACCCTTCCCAAAAATATAAATTGGACACCAACATTTAGTGCCCAACCATATTCTTGTACCACCACAAATACCTAAAGTCTTCCTAATGTCACACAAAGTCAAGTGATCCAAGCACCCCAAGTGGATCAACAAGGTCAAGTGAACACCATAGTACAAGGTCAACCCTTAACACAACAAGGTCAAACATCAAACCATCCAATTGACACATCAAATCAATTTGTTCCACTAGCCATTCAAACCCCTTGGTCACAAATCCCATCAACCAAGGAAACATAGTAGTACCAAATCAAACACATCAAGGAAACACATCCAATGCATTGTCCCCTCAACACCAAAACAATCAAGGGGACCCTTCCAATCAATTGATCCAAATCCAAAGCATGCCGCTAATATCGCAACACCAAGTGGAACCATCTCAACCTTTGGTCCCTCAAGTAATTCAAAATCAAATGGGACCCAAACCTGCATTCCTCCACCCCAATCTCAAATTTTACAAGCAATGATAGTACAAAATCAAGGACAAAGTATACCAAATACAAATCTAATATCCAACCTTCAAAATATCATCACACATCAATCACCCCACAATCAACCCAACCCAAAAAAAACTCATAACATGATCCCTCAATATCCACCACTCATCCCACAACATCAAAACATATCAAGCAAATACATGCAAAAAATTCAATTTGTCCCAAACCAAAACATCATTTCACAATTCCAAGGACAAAATGCATTGTCTTACCAACAACCTGTCATAAATCAATAACAAAAACAAGCATAATTTCTAGCACAAAAACAACAAGCACAACTACTAGTGCAACAACAATAGGCTCAATTACAATACCAACAACAAGAAGCTCAACTACAAGCACAACAACAAGCCCAACAACAAGAAAAATTACAAACACAACATAAAGATCAATTACAATCCCAACAATTGCAAGCGCAACATTGAGCCCAACTACAAGCACAATAATACACTCAACAAAAACAAGTTCTTGTGCAACAAAAATGCTTGTACTACAATCCCCAATAATCATATGCAAACACACAACAAAACATCTTAAACCCAGCTTTGCAAGGAGCATATACCACACCACCACCACCATTATCACCATTTAACATTCAATACCAAAATCCACCATACACACCATATAACACACCCCCATATCAAAATACCACCTACAACTCATCTACCATCTCACAATATAACACATATGCTCCACCCCCAAACCCTCAAGATGATTTGTTCTCACAAATTAAGGCACTCACACAACAAATACAAGACATCCAAATGGGGAAAACAAAGAAATCACATGCACAACAGGACTTATGTACATACCCATTTGATAGAAACATTGCAATGATACCTTTCCCACCTGGATTTGAAGTCCCAAAATTTTACAAATATAAAGGGTGGGGAATTTGGTGGATCATATCAAAGAGTTTTATGTAATATGTATGGAAGTTGCTTACAATGATTCCTATTTGATGTGTCTCTTCCCATGTGGTTTGGGAGGTATAGCGATAGATTGGTTCTCACATTTACCTTTGGGAATTCAAACCTTCCAAGACACAATTGATCGATTTGTGGATCATTTTTCCTATAACCTAGACATGGACGTAAGCTTGGAAGAGCTATATACCCTAAAGAAAAACAAGAGTTAATCCTTCACAAATTTCTTACAATGATGGAGGTAGAGAGCTAGTAAAAGAAAATGGATTATTCTCAAAGAGCAACAAATAGGGATCATCATTGCCAATGTAGACACAGATCTATCCTTTCAACGGAAAATGCAATGTGTCACATCATATGAAGAGCTTATCCCTAAGGCCCTTAACATCGAGAGAGCCCTTATTGCACAAGGAAACACATAAGAATAAAAGGGCAACCACCCATCTACTAGTTCCAATGAAAAGCCCCACGTATGGGCCAAGAACAAGAACATAACTAATGATGATTTTATTGATGAAAAAGTAGTCTTAAGTGCTCCCAAACAAATAAAAAATCAACCAACGAACACACAAAAAAACACACAACAAAAAAAAATGCAACCATGGAACAACCAAGTCAACAATGCCAACACATAAAGAGGACCACCACCTAGAAACAACTACCATCAAAGCATAAGTACATGCCATTGGGGGAACCTATTGAAACAATGATGCAAAATTTTGTGCAATGAAATCTAATCATGCTCCCAAACTATCAAAATTAACAAGAACCTCAAGTTAAACCACCATGGTATAATGAGAAGGATCTTTGTGATTTCCATAAGATTAAAGGACATAATATGGAGAGTTGCATGAAACTTAAAAATTATATACAAGATCTAATAGACAATGGGGATGTGATTGTCGATCAACAAACATATAACCAAGACCTAAAAACATACAAGAACTTGATGTGAGATCATAACAAGGGAAATGACAATGGCAAGGTGAAGGATTATACCAATGTGGGTCATGGATATAATAATGTGGTCGCATCTTGCGATAATTTCATATCTTTCATCATGATCAAAGGGCCTAGTATAGAGTGTGGAGTCACCACACATCAAGGAAAGGTCACAATCTAAGGAGCATCATCACAACCTAGGGCACAACCCTCACTTCTAAAGTAGAACCGTAGTGATTACAGTCTCCTAAACCGATTAAAGAATATCCCTACATAGATCTCCATCTTGGAGTTATTGAAACTATCCCCTGCCCATAGAGATATAGTAGAAAAATATTTGTTAGCTTCCTTTGTTCCTGAGAATCTTGATACTGAGAAATTCCAAGCTATTATTGGGCATATCACCATTCCTCATCTTCTTACCTTCTCTAAGAAAGACCTCCCAATGTAGCCATCACATAATCGCACATTGCACCTTGAGGTCATTTTTCACAAGAACAAATTCAAAAGAGTCCTCGTGGATGGAGGTGTTGGTCTAAATATCTGTACCCTTCAACTAATCAAAAACTTGGGTTACTCTGAAGATACCATTGAAAAGAAAAAAGGTGTTACCATAAGGGAATATGATGATCAAGAATGGGTTTCTCAAGGAACCATCAAGATCCCTATCCAAGTAGGACCCGCCATTGCTGAAACCACTTGCAAAGTGCTCATTCTTGACCTTCCATATAACATTTTTCTAGGTCTTCCATGGATCCATTCCATGCATGATGTCACTTCCATATACCATCAATGCATCAAATTTCCTTATGAGGATAAATAAATTACAATCCATGGTGATCCTGACCCATTCTATTACTGCAAGAACCTTGAGGCTAAATACTACAAGATCTCACAAGTACCTGAAAATGATGAAGGGCCAACATCCTCCTCATTTTTTGACCCATCTTCCCTAGCATCTACCTCAGAATCCAAAAAACCCATCATGCATAACATAACAAACATCAAAGTAGTGATCAAGGATAACAAATATGGGGATTATAATTTGAAGAAGGATTCTTTTGTGCTTGGAGAGTTACCTATTTCTCCTAAATCTCACAGGAAGTTGCAACCTCTTAACAAGGTATCTAAGACAATGAAGGTAACATCTACCAATTTAATCAAGTGGGAATATTTGAACAAAGAGGCCATTAATGAGGAGGATGTATCCAAGTTGTTATATCAAGATAACAGAAGCATGCCTGTTCTTCCAATGGAAGATGATAACAAAGGATTGCAACTAATGATGGGGTGGGGATATAACAGGAATGAGAAGTTGGGGTAGAATGATGATGATTTGCTAGAACCCCTTGCTCTTGATAAATGATAAAAGAATCTTGGTCTAGGATGTACCACTAGTAAAGTGTCATCGATCATTCTTGGCAAGGGTGCTTCTAATAAACAAATCGATCATTCCTCTTGGTTACCTACATCATGCGATAATACTCTTGATGAATTTCCCATTGATGTCATCGATTTATTTGAGGATACCTCCATTTTCATGATAAAAACTGCATCCTTTTCTCCTAACAACCAAATCACCAATCTAAAGCTAGTTTATCCCCAACTCATTAACTGGGACCAATGAGGATCACCAATTTTGGATTCATTTGAAAAATGATGAAATGATCTCTAAGTTTATGAGAATTCATGACAACTTTCCATATGGGGATCACAAAGTAGGATTTGAAATAAAACTAGATACATAAGCTTACTATGTGGAAATGATCGAGTTCCTCAATCAAAAAATAGATGTTATGAGAATCACATGTAGATCTTTAAGTGAAAACACACTGTGGTACTTTCTGATCATAAACTAGTTAGAAAAAAGGACACATTTGATGGTGAAAACCTCTCTAAGGAATTGAAGGATGAGGGATTCAATATTCCTCTTAATGCAATGCATTTAAAGAAGTCAACAATACTTGCAGAAAAATCCAATCCAGTGAATGTAGGGATAGAGGAGACCGCAAATCACCTTCTATGCAGAGTCACTATTGGATGAAGAACAAACAAACTTAGCAACATTTTTAAAAGAGCGGAAGGAAAAATTTGCATCTTCCTATACAGATAGGCTTGAAATTGATCCTGAAGTGGTTGTACACCATGTAGTAGTTTATCTTGAAGCTAAACCAGTAAAGTAGAAGTTGGGGAAGATGCACCTGCAAGTAGCACTATTGGTTAGACTAGAATTGTAGAAACTCCTTATAGAGGAGGGGGATCAACCACTCAATGACTCCAGATCACAGAGAGTCGAGAGTTGAAGGCTGTCCTAATCTACCTCAAGTTGGACAAGTGTTTGATGCTAGGGATAGAGAATGAAGAGCACTTTCAATGTTTCTATGACTTTGCTAACCCAGGAGTTTTATTGGGGCTAAATGAATAGGTTTCTAGAGTCCCAGTAATAACTCTGTCAACTCTTTGCCAGAGGAAAAAAGCATGGAAAAGGGACAATAGTGTGACGTGTTGGTGTCTCATAACGTGTTATCTTTTGTATAGATAGATAATGAAAAGGTACAAACAAAGATTACTAAAAGCCTACTGATAGTCTAGCGGTTGAGGTTTAAAGTGATAACAAAATTGGGAAATAACATAATAATGAGAGACATACTATAAGAAATGGTAAGAGTGAAAGGTGATAGAAATGAACTCATGAAGGGTCAGTTCGCCAACAAGCTCCACATGAACAAGTACCTACACACAATAGAGAAGGGAATAATACTGGGGGCTTTTTCAGAGCTTTCCTTAGTCAAACCCCCATTTCGGTGTTTTCACCTCCATGGAAAGCTAGATAGATAAAGAAATGGAAATGCGATAAAGAAAATATGATGGAAAGAAAAATATCGAACACTACAAGAAACACTATGCTACTCAAATCCAACAACATAATAGTGAGGAAAGAATACCACCCTCGACCAAAGGTACTCAAGGCCAATGAGAGAGGAATGCAAGTCTACAACCATGAAAAATTAGATCTGGCTGCAACGACAAAAAAGGAGGTCTCACAAGACACTAAGTTGCAACTTCTATGGTGGGTTTGAAGAATGTTGTGATGTTGGAATAGAAAAGCCAATAGTGCAACAAGTAGCTCAAGAGTGTGAGAATTGTGAAGAAGCTATGTAAAAGTGTGTAGAACCCCTAGAAGCATAAATGAGAAGGAAAAATAGGAATTTCAAGATGAGTTTGAGAGGGAAAGAGCCATTCAAAGGTTGGAAAGAAGGCATAGATGTGTTACACTTTGGACCCAATGATGAACATAACACCTCTATAGATTCCAGAGGTAGTGTTAGAATTGGCTATGGAGATAGCCTGCCAAGATCTAGAGGCCCAATGGAAAGC
>VDFB02324164.1:346839-371104 GCA_007258455.2 Sequoia sempervirens | reverse complement strand
AGATGGATGAGATTGATGATGTGAATGATGTGATATGCTGTGATTATGCAACGGATGATTTATGATATGCTTAGACTAACAGATCTATATTATGATGATGATATGCAATGCATGTGAAATGATCGATGTTTCCTATGATGTATGATATGAATGATATGTGGTATGCAGTTTATTGATGGTTTGCAGATGCATGATGGATGCATGATGGATGCATGATGTTAGTGCGGGAATGAGATGATGACAAGAGGATCCAACAAGTCCATGATTGGTCGAGACTTTATTAGAGATGATGATGATGATAGATGGATGATTTGCTTATCAAGGATTGGGATTTTCAAAGGATCACTTACTTTATTTTTGATAACACGCCTAAGTACGATGCATCAAGGTATAAAGGACCAGGATGGCGTTGTACTTAGTGTGATGGACTTTGACTCGACAAATAGATAGGAGTATTCTTGTTCACACCTGACATCTGAGGAAACCTTGCTAGAAGTGATACCCTAACAAAGCAAGTATTAAGCCAAGTTATTTACAAAAGAGTGTCAACAAGCTGCTTGAGGACAAAAGATAATGATCGTTGCCCCATTCCTATCTCTCCTAAATCCTTACGTTCGGATATCATCGAGAGGTCCTTGGAATGAGAAGCATAATAAGATAAATCAAAAGAAAAGATCAAGTACATAAACAAGCCAATGTTCTTCATACCTCTAGCCAAAGGAATGTGTTTCAAAAGATGGGAGCCAAAACTCATTGCCAAAAGATAATGTCCATTGTCGGAACGGATCCTAGGACATGTTAATGACACGTCGTTTTGTTTACCCAAAGTGGTTGATTTGATAAAAGTGCCCATTGTCGGAACGGATCCTAGGACATGCTTTGTATAGGATGATGATGGTTTGATAAGTTGATTGATAGGCTGTTGATATAAGGTCGACTGACATGTTTGAAAAATGATCAAGACTTTGATTTTGTGTTCAATGGTTCATTGTTTCGATTTTGATTTTACGATTGAAGCTTGATTTTGTTGCCTGTTGTGATTGTTTCTATTTGTGTTGCCAAAGGATGAAGGTGATGATCAGTTTATTATGGATGATTGATTATTGCGGGTGAATGCGAGATGAGATGGATGGATTTTTTCAAATATTTGGATGTTTTGGCGTTTTGCAATGTTTTGAAATTTTGTTTTGGTGTTTTTGGATTTTCAAATGTTTTGATTTTTTGATTTTTCCAATGTTTTTGGATTTTGATGTTTTTCGAATGTTTTTGGATTTTGTGTCTCGGGGGCTGATCAAAGATTAGCCTTGCCTACGTTCATGCTCAGAGACGACGTAGTTCGGATTCCAATGTTTTTGATGTTTTCTGCTTTTTGAGTGTTTTTTGGATTTTTGATATGTTTTGAATGTTTTTGGATTTTCTGATTTTGAGGACTTTAAGATCATACACGAAGCACTTTCCATCCACCAGGATCTTTATGGCTCGATCTACATTATCCCTCCATTTCGCTTCCATCGTCCATCACATCCATATCTTCATCCATCACTCATCCGCTCACATCCGCACCATGGCTTGGTCCTGTGCTCGTATCATGATCCCTCCTAGTACTACTCGGCCCATTCTCAAGGTCAGTTTGTCCTGCCTTTATCGGAGTAGTCTTTTACATCACACTGGGGGCACGTTCTTGGGTGACAGAATAGTCATTCTTCGCTGGTGTATGCCTTGACTCAGTGGAATATTCTCAATACCAAAATATTCTTTTGGAATATTCTTCACTAAAATATTCTATCGAATATTCCAATATTCTTTTGACCGCTAGTTTTAGCTATTGTGATTTTTGATTGTAGATTTTTCTTTGACTATATTGATTTTTATAAAGTTCCCGTCTGTTTAAAATCTAATGCTGGATTAATTATGGAGTCTACTGACAATAGGAATGAGTGGGGCCATGAGGGCACAAGTGGCCTACAGAGAAAAATGAGAGGGTATTGTGTGGCAGTTCCACAGGGTGGCAGTACACTGCAAACTGAGTAGGGCATGACCTTGCTAAACCGTAGAGAAATGCTTTTCACACTTTTTTATTTTTTATAAAAAATTTCAAATAAAAATTTAATTGGTACAAAATATATGATTTTTTTTATAAAAAAATTCAATTTTTTTTCACATCGATTAAAAAATATATATTTTTTGAAAAATCATACTGTTGGGTAATGATAGCGACCTAGGGGGCCATATGATTCCATGGGAATTTTTTTTTACCTTAGCAGACAACTGCTCCAAATTTGATGAATTGACAGTCGATCTTAGGGTTTTTGGCCCTTATAGACGTGAAGGAAGGGTTGGATTTGACCCCTATATATAGACATGAAGGAAGGGTTGGAGTTTTTTTCCTTAGCGGACAATTGCTCTAAATTTGATGAATTGACAGTCGATCTTAGGGTTTTTGGCCCTTATAGACGTGAAGGAAGGGTTGGATTTGACCCAAAATGCTCCAAAAATCCAACTACCTTCTGGATTTGGCAACCACTCTTTAACTTCAAACCCTCATAGATTTGGCCTCATATATTTGATTTGGACGAAACAAAAGGAAAAATAGACTATCTCGATCCTCCTAAACTTAATGGTGAGATCAAATTTGTACCAACAAGCTCCAATATGAACATGAAATAAAGAGCCACAAATAGGAACCCCCCCAAATATAGTATTTCTATCAAGCTATTTTGATTCTCCAGATCATCATATGATGCAAGAGAAGAGCATACTCAACTTTTCAAGATTTACCATCTCTCTTGAAAAAAAGACTATCCAATGGCACCCAACCCACTTTGATACCATGTTAGAATTGGCTATGGAGCTAGCCTATCATGATCTAGAGGCCAAATGGAAAGCACAAGAGAGAGAATATGAATATGACAAGAATAAATTGTATTCTTATCAATTATGTAAATATAATGTGTGTATAATGTAGTAGAAACCCCTTGATTATATAACCAAGGTGAGATATAAGATGTCATAAGATTATGACAAGTGTCTTAATCATATGACATGAGACAACTTATCACAGTTACCTAGGTTCACATGTGTTACAAGTCAAAAGATAAGATAACAACTAATAACAACTAACACCTTCTAGAAAGATTCCTAGGACTAAGTAAACTTATCATGTAAATAAGTCCCCTAATAATGAATTGACTAGGTACAAGACTTTATTTACACCAACAAATAGGAATCTTATCAGGACGACAATGCGTCATGTGCACATCCTTGACATAAATTCCCCCATTGACACTAAAAACAAGCACCAAGTGGATGGACTACAGAAGGGTGATGCGGATTTACATGGTCAGATTTTATTTTTCTAAGGTGAAAGATGTAAAAGGGGAACTTGCAGGGGGGTGCAAATTCACTCCTATACATTTTTCCCCTCACTTTAGTGAACACGAGTGCCAATGAGTGTTTGGTAAAGTAGGTCAAAAAATTTCCAAGAAAATATACCTGAACCATCGAGGAAGCAAACAATATGACATGCTTGAAAGTGCACAACAAGCAAATGGCTCCATAGGTACTCTCTCCTGAGGAGGATTGAACAAAGTGCACCAAAGGCCTACATATCAGTGGTGGAAAAATCTCATAGGATGTAAGTACTTCACAGGTCCTCAAATTTGCAAAGAAGGCTCCCCCCAGGTACTCTCTCCTAAAGGAAGCCCAATGTGAGGGACTTCATAGAGTTAGATTGGAAAGCAACTTCATAGGTGCACCTATAAATCAACATGTTAATCCACAGATAAAAAATGTTAGAAAACAAAAAGCCACATAGGTAGGAAAGCAAACAATCATGCAAATAGTCAAAAATTGAAGAAAGAGCTTTGAAAGGGGTCCCTCAGGAACCCTTCAAAAGAAAAGGGGTCCACTCAAGGGACACTTTATTTGAAAGTGCAACAGTAATTTTTGTAAATCAATTCAACATCAAGGAATCCTTTTGAAAGATTCCACTTCATCAAGGAATTCAAAAGGAAGAAAACCCCTTGTAAGGGAAAAAATGTAACCTCCTGTAGGAAAAGGTGCTCCCTCCTGAAGGAAAGTTTCTCAAATTCTTTCTTTAACAACCCATGATGAAGGAAAATTATTCTACTATAGGTCCTTGTTAAGGAATGTGATTTTTGAAAAATATTTTGAAGATAGAGATTTTTGAAAAGATTCATTAGCCACCGAATGCATTTTTTGAACATTGAAGCAACATGATAGCTCCCCTTAGGATGGTGTGTGCTAAACACAAAGGCATGTGACATCATAAGGAGAGAAAAATAAGAATGAAAAGGAAAAGTGATGTTGTGGCCCACAAAACATAGTGAGACGTAATTGTGGTAATGTTGTCGCACACATGAGGGAAAAAACATAGGAACCACAACATCACGAAGCAAGCTAGGAAGAGAGAAAAATGTAGACAAAGTAAAGACAATAATGTAATGAACAAGAGATAGGGGGATATGATATTTTGGGGTCAAGCTACTCATAAATATAGATAAATAAGTATAATAGTATATAAATGAATTGTCATCAACCCCCTACTATATCAAACCATGTGAAGAAGGCACATGAAGAAAAAATGAAAATAAAAAATTGGGTTAACATGGAAGGGAGGCCTAAATTCCCCCAATACTTTGCATTGTGCCTAATTGTTAAAAATCAATACATGAAAAAGAGAAGATGATGTGACAAATAGAAGAAGTTTCATGATAGAAAAAAAATTCTATATCCAACCACCTATGAGGGTGACAAGGGTCATCCAGTAACACATAACACAAGTACAGGGGAACACAATACACACACACAATCTAATCTACAGATAAAGAAGAGGTTCCCCCTAGTACTTATCAACCAAGAGGTCATCATTCTCCCAATCTAGATCACTATAAGGGGAGGGCAGATGAGATTTCAAGGGAATAATGTCAAGGGGGGTACCCTCTGACCCTCCTGCAACAAGAGCTAAGGAAGAAGACCCCTCGAGGTCTTCTCCACTCGATTCCTGTGAGGTGAATGTTAGTGATTTTACAAAAATACCGATAAGGATGGGACCTCATCCACAAAGTTAAACATACACTTCATAGGAGTGCCATGCATTAACTTAGTGAGTGTGGGAGGTGGCACTCGAGATCCATTGCTAAGCTCACCAAATGATTTGAGAGTAGTGATAAACTTCAGGGATGCCGAGGCTTCATCTATCACTAGGATGGCATAAGCCACTACATAAACACCCTTTGAAGAAGGGGAGCCCTTATTTTGACCCCCATTTCTAGCATGGTCATCCTCCATCTTCTGCTTCATTAGAGGATGCAAGATCCTCACAATTTAAGTAGACAGCATGGAGGAAGAGGAGAAAACCGTGACAAAAACCACTAAGGTATTCAACATGTCCACAGGTTTCAAAAATGGTAGGATGTCTGAAAGGGACATTAGAAGGGGAGGCTCAAATGAAGGAGCAACGAATACCAACACCGTCTTCGGGTGAGGATTATTCATGTTCATAGGAGTCAGAAGCAAGATTGAGGTTGAGGGAATTGAAGTAGAGAGGATGAAAAAGGAGGAGACACTAGATAATACCGAAATAGGAGCTACCAACTCCTCTTCCTTCTTCTACAAGATGACTTGCATAGTGGCCAGAGCCTTCGTTCAATGATTGTGCTCACATGCAAGGTAGTTTCTATGACTTCAAGAGCTAGATGCCATAGCCTAAGAAGGGATGAAAGACTCCTATTCAACCATCAAAGTATCCATCACAGTCCAGAGGAGGGAGGGACTCTTGGATGGGAAGAGGAGGAAGAGATAGAGAGGATGATAGAGCAACAACGGGGGGAGTAGGCTCAAGTGCCTCGACGGTGAGCCTCTTCCCATTCACTTCCTTATAGGTAGGAGTAGTAGGAGGCCATGAAGAATTAGAAATAGAGGATGCTCCATGGGTACCCTTCCCCTTACCATACAAAATAGGCTGAGGCATTGTGGGTAAGACAAAAAGTTCAAATGTTGGATGCTTGGGCTTTCGCCAAGCGGGCACCATCCAACTCCCTAACAAGCACATATGAGCAAAAATTGATGACATCACAATAGGGCAAGAGGAAGTGGCAAGAAGAACAAAGAAAGAGGAAAAGGAAGAACCCTGGGATGACTTCTCCTCTTACCTTCTTCGAGTAGCTAGGGTAGCCTCACGTGTTTCCTTTATGAAAGCTTGATGCAAAATAGCATAGAGAGAAGGAGGGTATCTCACCTTTGGTGCTATTCCCCCACTCTTATATTTTACATAAGTCTGATACAAGAGGTCCATCCTAGGAGGAAGCAGATCCACAAGGGTAGGCCAAAAGTGATCAAGTGAGTAGTCCCCACACACAATTGTCAGTTTGTAACTGGTATCGTGGACTACATGCACCGAACCCTCATGGGAAAACTTCAAGCATTTATGGACTATCAAGGGAACTGCATTCATAATAACCAACCAGGGGATTCCTAGTTAGACCCTAAGTAGTTCAAACCTCAGGATGATGTCAAAGAGTGCATTTACAATTCTCGACCCAACTAAGACTGATGGGGTAATACAAACGATGGGAGGAACAGAAAGCCCATCATGTGTACAAATAGTGCTCCTAGATTCGTCATATCCATCTTTGTGTAAGAAATTAATCAACATGATATCCTCTATAATGACATTCACCTGACATGTAGGGTCAATGAGAACACTCATTACGATATTTCCATTGATACATGTGGGGATGTATAAGGGAGATGGTTCTCTATTGGAGTTCATCAACAAATCCTATGAGATAAATGCTATAGTGGGAGATCCACTCATAGGTTGTGCAAATGGGATGGGTAGATGTAAGAAGGAAGTCATCTCTATGTACACTAAATAGAACTTTCATAGATGCACTCAAGGGTTTCATAGTTAGATGGTGACCCACTCAGGGTTTTGTTTCATAATGCACAGGGAACCTTCCTATTACAACACTAGGGGTCATAGGTTGGGTTTCAAGGATAAGCACCTTGTAACACTCACGCCCACAACACTCCTAGGATACAAGGGAAGGGTCTTTCAACACTACCAAATGGAACCAAAATTATTCACATCAGCTTCACCAAAATATAGAGGGGGATCGACCACTCAACGACTCTAGGTCATAGAGAGCCAAGAGTTGAAGGCTACCCTAATCTACCTCAAGTTGGACAAGTGTTTGATGCTAGGGATAGAGAATGAAGAGCACTCTCAATGCTTCTACCACTCTACCAACTCGGGAGTTTTAATGGGGATAAACGAATAGGTTTCTGGAGTCCCAGTCGTAACTCTGTCAACTCTCTACTAGAGGATAAAAGCACGGAAAAGGGAAGAGAACACAACACATTGGTGTCTCATAGATGCACTATTGTCCATATGGACATACAGTGAAAAGGTACAAATAGAGACTAATAAAATCCTATTGATAGTCTAGTGGTTGAGGTTTAAAGTGATAAAAAAAGTAGGAAATAATAAAATAATGAGAGAAAAACTATAAGAAATGGTAAGAGTGAAAGGTGATAGAAATGGACTAAAAAAGGGTCATGTTTACTAGCAAGCTCCGCATGAACAAGTTACTACACACAACAAAGAAGGGAAAAATATTGGGGCTATTTTGAGGCTTGTCGTAGTCAACCCTCATTTTGGTGTTTCCACCTCCATGGACAACAAAATAGATAGAGAAATGGAAATGTGATAAAAAAAAATATGTTGGAAAGGAAAATATCAAACACTACAAGAGACACTATGCTACTCAAATATAACAACGTAATGGTGAGGAAACAATACCACCCTCAACCAAAGGAACTCAAGGTCAATGGGAGAGGAATGCAAGTCTACAACTATGGAAAAGTTGACATGACCACAACGATGCCGAAGGAGGTCTCACAAGACACCAAGTTGCAACTTCTATGGTAGATGTGAAGAATGTTGTGATGTTGGAATAGTGAAGCCAATAGTGTAGTAAGTAGCTCAAGAGTGTGAGAATTGTGAAGAAGCTATGCAAAAGTGTGTAGAATCCCTAGAAGCATGAATGAGAAGGTAGAATAGGCATTTCAAGATGAGTTTGAGAAGGAAAGAGTCATTCAAAGGTCATCAAGAAGGCACAAATGCATTACACTTTGGCCCCAATGATGAATGTAATGCCTCTATAGATTCTAGAGGTAGGAATCTTGTCAGGAAAACAACATGCCACATAGATGTCTACGCATCGCACACACGTCCTCAAAATAAATTCCCCCACTGACACTAAAAGCAAGTGCCAAGTGGATGGAGTACAGATGAGTGATGTGGATTTACATGGTTGGATTTGATTTTTCTATGGTGAAGGATGTAAAAAGGGAACTTGCAAGGGGGTGCAAATTGACTGCTATACACTCCTAGATGTAGGTAAGATCACCCCTGCCTCATCTAATGGTCATAATTTCATCATTACGATCACTGAGTATTTTATGAAGTGGGTTGAAGCTATCCCTATGAGCTATATCACGGGAAAAAAAATTCTCCAAATTCATCTTGAACTACCTTATTTGTCGCTATGATCTTAGACAATGCATCACCATTCAAAAACCATTATGTTTGTGGGCTATGCCAATAGTTCAATATCCAACACCAGTTCTCTGCCACTTACTATCCTTAGGGAAATAGTCAAACTGAGACCTTACAAATAATACCATACTAAAAATCCTCAAGAAGACGTTCAATGAAGCTGGTCGTGACTAGCATATGTAATTAAACCTTGCCTTATGGGCCTATAGAACTAGTATCCACACACCTATAGGTGCAACAACCTTTTCCCTAGCCTATGAAACTGAAGCTATCCTACCCATTGAGGTTGAGCTCCCATCACTGAGAATATCATTGCAAAATCTTATTTTTAATGAAGAATATAGGGTGTCTTGGTTGAAAGAGCTAGAATTGTTGGATGAGTGTCATCTTGATGCTTTGAATCATTTGCAGGCATATCAAAACCGACTCAAGAGGAGCTAGAATAAGAAAATTAAAATTTGATCCTTATAGGTAGGAGATCTTGTTTTAAAGGATAATCAAAAGAACATGCTAGATCAGGACAACAAAGGTAAGTTTGAACCTAATGGGTTAGGACTGTTTGTGGTCACAACTATTTATGGTTCAAGAGCATATATGTTATCAACACCTGAAGGAGAACCCTTGTAGGAACCCATCAATAATTTTCACCTCAAAAGGTTGTATGCCTAGTCTTAAAGGGTATAAATTTGAAAAAAAAAAAATTAAAAAAAATCCAAAAAAAGAAAAGAAAAAGGATTGAAAACAATAAAGAAAAAAATTACCCTCTAATGAAAATCACTTTGGTGGTGCTTTGGGAAAGTACCTTGGTGAAAATTTGGTAAATAGATGCTTGCGTAATTAAGCACTATCCCATCCATCATTGGCTCTTCGGCTTATCTTGCTTCACCATCCATCACATTCATCAATCACATCCTATTATCCTATTTTATTCTATCACCCATCCACATCCATATCATAGCTGAATATTGCATATCATATTCCCCTTTAGTACTACTTGGCACATTCCTAAGGTTAGTTCGTCTTGCTTAGATTGAGGTAGTCTATCGCATCACATTAGGGGGAATTTTTCTATACTTGCATCATATCAGGTTCTTGTATATCTCAAGGTTATTCACAAGTTCTTGTAAAATAAAAAAAACACTTGCAAAATATGAAAAATCCAAAAAACATCAAAATATTGTATAGCCAAAAAATCCACAAACATTCAAAATCTTGTATAACAAAAAATATAAAAACATTCAAAAATTTGTAAGGTTCAAAACATCCAAAACATCATCAAAATCCCTAAACAGGTCAAAAAGTCCAAAAATCAAAAACATGGTTGTCAAACTACATTGTCTCTGAGCTTGAATGTATGCAAGGCCATTATTGATGATCGCCCAAGACACATTAGGTCAGTCATTTAGGAGTCTGTCATAATAAGCTGACAATCCATCAAATGTTCATATCTCATCAATAAATAGTTATTGGGTAGAGTAAGTCGAACTATGTGGTCTCTACATGTATAACATAGGCAAGGCTAATATTTGATGAGCCCTTGAGGCCGTAGGTCATTCCATCTTAGGTCTTGGTCAAAACTTAGAAAACACAAAAATCATTTGAAAATTTTGAAAACCCAAAAACATTTGAAAAGTTTGGAAACCCAAAACATTTGAAAACTTGAAAAAACCAAAAATAGCCTAAAATAATTGAAAACCTAAACATTCACATAAACCAAAATGATAAAAAACAACCTCAAAACATTACAAAACTTCAAAAACATTGAAATATTCTAAAAATTCCAAAACCACCATCCCATTTCACTTTCACTCACAATAAAATTCCATCCATAATATAAATAATCACCACTTTCAACCTTTGGTAAAACAAGTGCAAACAAGTGTGGCAATTCATGAAGTGAAAAACATGAATGTAAAATTTGAAGTCAAGATCATGAGTAAACAAGTTAGTAACATTTGTATAAATGGCCTATCAAAAAATTAGTCTTAGTCAAAAAATCTGATACACATGTTCTAGGATGCATCCTTCCTACAATAGACATCATCATCAGAAATCACCTTAGCTATGTTACTTTGAAAAGAGATATGAATAACATTGACTGTTTGTTCATTTTAATATTTTCTTATGACTTATCTTATTAACCCATTCCGAGGACCTCTTGATGATGTATATCAAAAGGATTTAGAGAGAAAGGAATGGGGCATTGATCATTATCTTTTGTTTGTTGTTCTTGTGGGATGTTCTTGTAAAATAACTGTTGAATACACTCAATACTGAGAGGGGGTTGAATCAATATTATGATAACACAATTAATTATTAACCATCCAATTATCAATCCACATCTAGCTGCAATAGTAAGCCAAAACAGAAAAGGAATAATAACATCTCATAACACATTGACACTAAGATTTTTACATGGAAAACCCAAAGTGGGAAAAAACACGGTGAGGGATCACAATAGATTATAACCAGTTACAAGATATTATAGGGCTCATTGCTAGGGCACATCCTCCTTGATAGCCTGAATACAAAATGGCTTATTTCCAAGATACAAAAAGGTATGACACATTGCCAAAAATGAATTGAAGTACACCTTCAAAGTGTAGAGATCAGTTCTGGTTAAGCTCTAGTAAACCAAAATCCTACTCTGGTTGTAGGCATACAACAACTATCAATACATTTGAACTACAACACTTGTCACATATCTCACATCACATACTCTATTTTATATATCTCTTCTTTCCATCACACACACACACACATATACACAACTATATCTTCATCAATTAGGTTGGCCTAATTGAATGTGTACACACACAAGATTTAGAGTGACTTGTCGACCCAATTCAAAATTATTTTTGGCACACAAAAAAAATGTGTCATCCACAAATTAGGTTGGCCTAGACCTAATAAGGAACACATTAAACATTCATAATATAAGCAGTTCATAACCTTGTCAGCCAAAATAATTCCAAACTTCTGTTATTTAGATAACTCAGCTGGATCAACCAAATTTTTTGAAAGATCATTTATAGCTATAACCGACACTTTTGAGCAACATATCAAAAACTCATAGAATTATCTTTTATTGAGAGGATTTTTGGATCAAAATACCCAATCAATATAGATACATAGTTTACTTTAGCCAGTTACCAATCAGTGCATCAATGACAACAAACCTAGAGGCCACCTTATTCATTCTTCCAACAATCTTCCCCTTTGTCATTTATGACAACATGTGCCAAAAAAAGAGACTTGCTTCAAAAAAAATATTGTGCAACACTAATGTACTCAACTCCCCCTATCAAATATACAAGAACACCAAAACACACCAAACACCATAACATAACATAACATACCCTCCTTTGAATCTTCTCTTCTTCTCCCCCTTTGACATCAAGGACAAAGGATTGGGAAAAGTAAAAATAAATAAATCAAGAACTAGGGGCACCTTGTAACTCCTTGAGAATCACTTCCCAATCTAGCTTTCCATCATTCCAGATTCCTTTTTCCCTAGAAAGAGTTTTGCATAGAGATTCTAATTTCACCAGGCATTATTCTCCTTCTTCCAGAGTGGATGGAATTAAGTTCATCTTTTCAAGTTTTTATGATTCCATCAACACATTTGATATACTGACATCTCTGGACATAACTAGGTCTCCAAGTTGGGCATATCATTTCATAACATCTTCTTTCTGCCTCTAGAGTATGAATTTTTTTCTTTTATGATTTGCAATAGAAACCTGACCAACATAGTTTCTATCATCTGTAACCTTGTAATCTCTGGAGGAATTAGAAATATGAGACTCAATTGAGTCCATTAAGTCCTTGATACCTTGAGTGGCTTCAAGCCACTTCATACAGTAGAAAATTAGTAGATGGGATTCCTCATCACATTCTCTTACTTCTTTTAAGGCTTGCAAAGCCCTAGCATGTGTAGTTGTACACTTATCTTGTAGAAACAATAGTTTTTTCTCTAGCAAACTTAACTCCACTTCATTTGCAGTCTATACCTTGAGGTTAGATTTGTACTCTTTGACTGAATCAACTATAAGTTTTAGATTTTCAATTGGAGCTAAGGAGCTATTAGTTGTAACACCATGGGATGACTCCTGTAAATCTTTAATGACTTCATTAATCAGCTCATTTCCTTTTTGATATGACTCGGCAGCTTCTTGTGTGATAGAGTTGTGAAAAGTGCCACTTAGTTTTATTCTGTCATAGTGTAATCTTGGTTAGGTCCACATAACTTGGATGTGACGGTAGCTTAACTAGCTAGGGTGGAAGCACAGGTTGAAATATTTTTTTCCTTGATAGAATACCTTTGACGGTACATTTGGATGATTCTCCGAATGGCTTTGACAACTCAAAACCTTTGGAAATTTCTCCTTTGCTCTTCTCACCCAGAATGGCTTTCTTGTCTTCCTCTTTCTTCTTTTCTTCTTATTCTTCTTTTTCCTTTTCTTTTTCTTCTTCTTTTCTGAATAAATTTCCAAAGGATTTTATTTCTCCCTTTTATCCTCTTCATCCTTGTCATTACTCTCCTTTTTACCCTTACTTCCTTCACTTTCTTCTTTGCTTTTCTCATCCCTATTTCTAGTAGATTCATGATGTTCTTCTTACTTATCACCGGTATGATATTTATGTTGATCATTAGACCTTTTGTTGGTTGTCTCTTCTATGTCAGTCAGAGGGACAAGAGTCTCCAAATCACCATGCATCTCACCAACAATCTCCAAGACTGGATTATCCATCACTTCTATAGCATAAATATGTATTTGGGCTTGAGCTGTGTGAGACGAAGAGCTATTTATTGTCCCATAACTCCTTTGCAGTTGTCTAATTACATTCTAGATTTCTTGTCTCACCTTTTCCATATTCTCTTGCTCCTTAGTCATTAACATATTAACTCTTTGCTTGAATCTAAACATAGTAGAGCATTCTTTTAACATATTAGCAACTTTTATTTCAGAAAGAGATGAGACACAAGAATTTAAGGTATAATTTCTCATCTTATCTTCAATATTCACAACCTCTTGCCTTCTATGTACTAATGCTTCCTAGACATTTTCAGTTACTTTGGTCTAAATGGTCTCCATACTTACATTACAAATAACTATATACTGAATAAATGCATTAATGATGGTTTCCTTTCCTTCATCATTAACTTTGTCAAATAACTCACTAGTTTATATGAGATCATTGTCAATCAAATTATTTACTAAGGCTCCCAACCCTAATGATGGTTGATCACTTACCGAAGGAGATCTAGGCATGTTCTCCATAGGATGAGATGAGTCTTCATCATTCTTCTTTTTATGTACATGGATTTGGTAAGCATCCTCTTCTTCCTCTATCTCTTCATCAGTTGAGATATCCACTTTGGTTTGAGCTTCTTGTTTGGAGGTACTACTCCTTTTGTTTCTTTTCAGTTGATGCTCCTCTTTTATGCCAAGCTCTTTTTCTTCCTAAACAATATCACTTAGATTAATCTTCTATTGATGATGATGTTACTTACAAAAAAAATGCAGATAAAATCCTCACAAGAAAACCATGAAGAACCTATCTTTACATGAAATACTGAACTAGGGCAACCTAAGGTGTCCGAGTAATAGGAAAAAGTTGACTTAGCTTAATCCCAAGGCTTTGGTAGTCAGGTCTTGACCATACTAGGTCTGCTTTAGGGTATGATGTGATATTGTTGTCAATCTCAAGGTGTCTATGGTTATCTCTAGTTTCTTTAAGAATCATAAGCATTAGATACAAGATTTTCAATTCAATCATAAAATAATCTCATGAAATCAAAATATTTGCAATAATATTTCATGAACATCAAATTATTTTGCTATAACTTAAGTATATTTAGCTTTAAGCATTCAACAATTTCATAGAAACAAAATATTTTCAATAAATTTCCATTCATTCATCTATTTTTTGGAACATTTTTAGAAATTTAAACATTTAATCTAAAATAAAGCATCGAAATACTAAAAAATTAAATTTCTCCTGGTAATTCTCCATGCATGCCCCAAGATTTAATCAAATCAAAGAAAACCACTTTATACTTCACCAAATTGCTTCATAGCTAGGCATAAAATGATGTGAGCTTTTAAAGAAGGGGGTTTAGTTTGGAAACTGAGTAGGTTCTGTATGCACCCTTAAACAACGTAGCACATAGTCTTGTTCGGTTGAACTAACAAATCAACTACAAAGATACATGAGAGAGGTAGCTATCAAATTGGATTTTGATATTGATTAAGTTCTATGTGCATACAAGTTTTTAGATCAGAATGATTCAAAAAACAAGAAAAAAGAACAAAATTTAGAGAAGTTTTGGCTCTTCCAACATCCACAAATTCTGAACATAACTTTTAAAAAAGAAGTATCCCCTGGCCTTTTATAGAAGTAAGACATAAGTAGGATAAGACAAATACATGAGAGGAAATCTAAGGGATGAATCACATCAAGTAATGTGGAATGTGGGGACTGGTAAGAGAATTGCAAATGAAGTCAATGAAGGTCAACCTTCATCTGCACATTGAAGTCCTTTAAAATTTTCATCTTCTTATTATCGCCAAGATAATAACTTGAATCAAAATAGTATGTAGGAACTTTCCCATATATTCAAAATGATTACTTTATCATCCTATTACTACACTTTGATTTTTTCTTAGGATTTCTACCCTCGGGATTGAGCTTCCTTGGAGGTTGGTGCTTTTTGTCACCATATGTGAAATACCGAGATCCCTAGTATTCTGATGAATTTAAGCCCCTCTACATATAACTTCCCAAAATATATAGCCCGATCTGGATATGATTCTATCCATGATTCAAATTTTCCTGATCATCCCTACCTAAACTTTGCATCACAATTTGCTTCTCCTACAATTATAAATTCCACCTATTAAATCCCTTTAAAAATATTTCTAAAAAATCTCATGTAAATAAAACCATCATTAATTCGCTATCATTATAAATCCATAATAAATAACATGCTTTCAATAAAATCATATATTCTTGCATAATTATCTTTTAGACTAGGTTACCGGACCATTAAACCTTTTGGATAACCTTAAAAAATTTAAAAATTTGCTTTGCACTATTACCCGATACTCGGTGCTTGAAGTTCAACTTTTACCCATAATTTCCTGAACTTTGGCTTTTACCAGAACTTCCATATTTATCGGACCTTAGCTCCCAAAACGGAACACTTTGCTCAACACTTTTCTTTACCTTTTATATTTATGGCTTTCCCGATTCCAAGTACTTGATACCCGAAACAATTGAGTTACGAAGTACTCTTTTCAAAAAGATTTCTCTTTACTTTTTCACTTTCGGTGATCTTTCCAACTAGCCAACACTTGCCATTAGCATTAATTTTCACTTGGGGTCTCCAAGTATTACAATCTTGGGACGTGTTGTGAGACCACACAACAAATTGCAACCAATAAAACCAAATTTAAACCAAAACTTGGGATTAAATCACCAGTCATAAATGATAATTTATGCATATTTTTAAAAAATAGCTCTTAACCTTTACCTAGATTTTGACATAAAAATAATAAAATTTCTCTAGAAATATTCATGTGTGCTTTGATTAATTCTAATTTCTAGAACTCAGTGAAAAAAATCAGTTCATTGACATTGAACTACATAATTTGGTAATCCTCCAAAGCCAACCAGGGATAGAGCCTTGCTGCTAGTCAAACATCCATAGCCCCGACAAGGTTATCTCTGTAATTCCCCCAAACATAGCTCTACTGCCAGGTAGGAATCCATAGCCTCGGTAGAGATATTTGGATAGTCTAAAGAGTTTATATATATATATATATATCTTTTGATATTTCATTGATAACTCTTTTTTCTTTTGATATTTCATTGATAGCTCATTTCAACTTGCAGACAATGAAGCCCGCTATTAGGTTGGGAATTACAATGGTAGTGAAGGTTACCTTTTTATTTTTCATTCAATGCAAATCCCTTCATCATTTCATTACTTCCCAAAAAACTGATTTAATAATTCCCTGTTGGTGTGTATTCCTAGCTAAACTTTACCACTTTTATGCCAAATTCTACCTAACTGCAACTCGCTATATGTTAGAAGATATGCATAAATTAAAATTTAGTAGCAAACAACTTAATTACCAAATTTAAATCTAAATTTAGAACCATATTTACCACCCTTTCCAATCAAATTTTATGGCAACTACTAAATATTTGGCTAGTGATTCCAATTTGACAGCGTTGCACCACATTAATGGATCAAAATGTCATGATGACACTTAAACATGATCACACAATTCTGCATTAAATTCACATGCCTCAATCCACACGTATCATTTCTTTCAAATTTTCTAGGTGATGATGTGTGTTGCCTTACCGGCTTCATTTTCCTTCCCACTTCGTAGACATGAGCACCTTCATGATTAATACAACTTAATAAAAACACAATGAAATAAATTCTATTAATTTTGAAATATTTAACTTGCTTGATTCACATTCTTCATACTAGGAAAATGTTGAAACAAATTATAAACAATTGTGTAAGAATTAATTTTATTTAACATTCTACTCTAGAGAACTCATCCGATTTCCACCTCACTTACAATTTCAAGGATTTCGATCCAGACAACTATGTATCGCAACTTCTTCATAGTTTTCTATAAATTCCACACTTCTCTCAAATTCCTCACACCTTTTCTTTCTTTCAATTATCTTTTTTCATTTTTGTTCTACTAGTGCTTTCTTGCTTCCAGGTCATGTATACTCCAATTTGCTTGACTTTCTCTCACCACCAAAATGTTTTCATGGGTCACATCACAACTCAAAGGATTGAAAAGGTTTTCTTCATTTGGACTACTAGTTTCACTATGCTAAACTTGTGCTTAGTCTTTGGGGAAAAATATGTGGAATCCAAAGATTACTACTGGTTTTATTCTGACTTGGCTTCTCGCTTTGTAGCATTTCTCTTGGACATTGGGCTTTCTATTGAAGATTTTCATTCAGCTACAAATATGATAGTGCAACTTGAATATTTGGAGAATCTAGATACTGTTCTTTTTGTTGCACACCCTACCATTGGAATCCCTTCTATGGATGATATTCCTTAGTTCTTGGAACAGGAGGAAGTAGTTCCAATTCGGTCGTTCTTGACTGACCTCCATACTCATGAATTTGAAGTTCACTGGGAAATTTTCTACATAGGATATTTAGCTCTGATGGGCGAGGCATCCTAGATTGAATGAATAGCCACTATTCTCTGTAGCTCAACTCCCTCTTTTTTCTTTTTTTTTGATCTTTTTCAATAAGCATTTTGGTACTCCCATGTATATACAAGATACACCCATACACTAATATATATATATATATATATATATATATATATATATATATATATATATATATATATATATATATATATATATAGATACTTCGTACATTTTAAAGCATGCATTTATTGTGTATGGTTTTATTATTTTACATTTCACAACAAAATTTTATAAAATGTTTGAATTAACTCTCATGTGTATGATAAGTTAAACAAAATTTACTAATGCAAAGGGACAAAATAGAAAAAAAAATAAAGACAAGAAAAGAAAAACGAAAACAAACCCTACGAAAGCAAACTAACCTTAACTAACTAGAACTTTACTCTAAAAAATGACTAACCCTAACAAAACAATTTATTTTAGGCTCAATAACTATTTTTCTTGTTTTGGTACAAATTACAATAGGTTTATCCTTGAATTCACTAGAATAAATTTTAAATGTCCTACTGTAACAATGAATTTCTTTAATTTTTTTGTGTTTAACAAATGTTAATTCAAAGGCATACTTACCAATAAATTGGTTCACATGTATGAAAATGACCTCATTAAAGGTTGATTGCACACACTTTCGCTGATTCATCAATACTCTACCTTCTTTGAGTCTCGGTTCATGGTTTTCTTTTTTACTTTGTTCAACTCCATGAACGACTGTGTCCATTTCTTGATTTTCTTCTCCTCCAAAATTTTTCATGTCCTTAGCCCTATCTTCACTTTGAACTTTGTTAGACCAAGAGATATCACAATTTATATTGTTATTAGAGAAAGAAAAAGTAAAAAGGTGATACTTTGTATCTTGCATAAAATCAAGAAAATTTCCCTTTTTAGCTTGTGAATTTTCAGTTTGGAATGAAAAACACGCTTCTCCCGCTCGATCTTCCTACTCCTCTTCACTAAAATTTTCCAAATGTGAAAAGAATGATGACTCATCAATGTTGTTTCCTTGTTTTCAGTGCCATATTTCTAAGTCTCGACATTCTTTCCTATTTTCCTACAAGACCTTAAGATTTTCTTCATAACAATTGCGGTAAAAAAATTGTTTTGATGTATTAGTTAATTTTTTAACATTTTTAGTTTCACTAGGGTTATACTCTTTTTTAGAATTTATTTCTTTTTAATGTTTCTTTTTTTTAGCAATTAAAACTTCTTCCATTAATGAAATCACTTTATATTTAGCCAAACTCATCCTAGTTAAAAATTTTTTGCAATTGATTTCACCGTGATTAGTTGTATAATGAATTCTACACTCGGTGATTCTACCAAAGGTGAATAAACTCAAAGAATATAATCTCTAGTTAAGAATTTTCCAGAGTTACTCAAATTCCATTTTCAAAATATTGGCTTGCATTAGGCCAAGTCACCTTACAAGCTACTTTTAAACCTGGAACCAATACAAATTCCTAAACAAAACCTAGAGGGAAAGACATATATGAAAAGTGAGTGCCCACCTTCTAGCACTAGTTCCTATTGATGACGATGTTACTCATAGCAACAGTGCAGATAAAATTATCATAGGAAAACCACGAAGAACCTATCTTTACTTGAAATTCTGAACTAGGGCAACCTAAGGTGTCTGAGTAATAGGAAAAGGTTGACTTAGCTTAATCCCAAGGCTTTGATAGTCAGGTCTTGATCATACTAGGTTCGCTTCAGGTATGATGTGATATTGCTATTAATCTCAAGGGGTCTATGGTTATCTCTGGTTTCTTTAAGAATCATAAGCATTAGATACAATATATTCAACTCAATAATAAAATAATCTCATGAAATCAAAAGATTTGCAATAATATTTCCTGAGCATCAAATAATTTTGCTATCACTTAAGTAGATTTAGTTTTAAGCATTCAACAATTTCATAGAAATGAAAGATTTTCAATTAATTTCCATTCATTCTCTATTTTTTGGAACATTTTCAAAAATTTAAACATCTAATCTAAAATAAAGCATCAAAATACTGAAAAATAAAATCTCTCTTGGTTATTATCCATGCATGCCCCAAGATTTAATCAAATCAAAGCAAATCACTTTATACTTCACCAGATTGCTTCACAACTAGCCATCAAATGGTGTGAGCTTTTAAAGAAGGGGGTTTAGTTTAGACACCGAGTAGGTTTTGTATGCACCCTTAAACAACACAACATATAGTCTTGTTTGGCTGAACTAACAAACCAACTCCAAAGATACATCAGATAGCTAGCTATCAAATTGGCTTTGATATTGATTAAGTTCTATGTGCATAAATTTTTTTAGACCAGAATGATTCATAAAATAGGAAAAAGGAACAAAACTTAGAGAAGTTTTGGCTCTTCCGACATCCACAAATTCTAAACTCAACTTAAAAATAAGTATCCCTTGACCTTTTAGAGAAGTAAGAAACAGTAGGATAAGACAAATACATGAGAGGAAATCGAAGGGATGAATCATATCAAGGCACGTGGAATGTGGTGACTGGTAAGAGAATTGCAAACAAAGTCAATGAAGGTCAACCTCATTTGCACATTGATGTCTTTTAGGTTTTTCATCTTCTTATTATCACCAGTATAATAACTTAAATTAGGATAGTATGTAGGAACTTTCCCATATATTCAAAATGATTACTTTATCATCTTGTTCCTACACTTTGATTCTGCGTCAACCTTTCTACTCTCGGGAATGAGCTTCCTTGGAGGTTGGTACTTTTTGTCACCATATGTGAAATACCAGGATCCCTAGTATTATGATGAATTCAAGACCCTCTGCATATAACTTCCCAGAATATGCAACCCAATTTGGATATGATTTTATCCATGATTCAAATTTTCCTAATCTTCCATACTTGAACTTTTCATTGCAATTTGCTTCTCCTGCAATCACAAATTCCAACTATTAAACCCCTTTAAAATTTTTTATAAAAAATATCATGTAATTAAAACCATCATTAATTCGTTATAATTATAAATCCATCATAAATAACACACTTAAATCATGTATTCTTGCGTAATTATCTTTTAGATTGGGTTACCAGACCATCAAACCTTTTGGATAACCTTAAAAAATTTGAAAAATTGCTTTGCACTATTACCTGGTACCTAATGTTCAACTTTTACCCATAATTTCTTAGACTTTGGCTTTTATTAGAATTTCCATATTTATTGGACCTTAGCTCTTAGACTGGAACACTTTGCTCAACACTTTACTTTACCTTTTATATTTTTGGCTTTCCTAGTTCTCAGTACCTAGTACTCAAAACACTTGAATTACAAAGTACTCTTTTCAAAAAGATTTCTCTTTACTTTTTTCACTTCTAGTGATCTTTCCAACTAGCCAACACTTGCCATTAGCATTAGTTTTCACTCGGTGTCCCCAAGTCTTACAGTCTTAGGGCATGTTGTGAGACCACACAACATTTTCCTCTTAGTTTTTTGTTTTTACTCTTCTCCTTCTTGAAGTAGTAGATGGTGTAGCAGGAGGTATATCCTTTCTCTTAGATGCCCAAGTACTGGGATTGGTAGGGGAAGGAACATCGACTGATGCATGGGAACTTTGTTCTTTATTATTTCCCTTCTCAATATTAGCAGTACTGGAAGTAGTAGCACTAGACATAGGTGCCAGTGTAGCATTGAAGGATAATATTCCTGATTTCCTTGGTCTAGAGGGTTGTTCAGTAGATTCAACTTTTATTTCATCAAGGGTATCCTTTAACTGTTCAATGTCATCCTTTGAGAAATTTTGCCCTTGGAAGAAAGCTTCAACTTTCTTCCTTCTTTTGGATGCAATAGCCTCTAAATGTACTTCAATTGGTTTCTACTCATATGTTCCATGCCTAGGTAGAGGCAGATTGTGAATCCATTGAAGAGCAGATTTGTGTTCAAGGAAGAGAAAATTGTTCTTTGTTGTTACAACCATTGCTGATGCTGATCTTTGGCCTTATGTGTGGCCTCTTTGTAATGTAACTTGTTGCCATTGCTCATATATATAAGAGATATATTTTTTGCTGGGTTTTTCTCCCTCAAGAGGAGGGTTTTCCCAGGGTATTTGTTGTGTCATTATGTCTGATTTTAAATTAATTTTCTATGCATGTCTATCTGATCTTTAATTTTAACATGGTATCAGAGCGGGTTTGAGAGGATTGTGACCAGATTATTGCCAATCAACATACCTTATTTGTTCACTTATCTACACCGGTCAAGATGGTGAACGGTTTGAAGGTTGAGGATAGACTCGAGGGCGCATCCAACTTCACCTCATGGAGATTTAGGATCATGCTTACCTTGCGTGAAAATGACTTGGGTGAGTTCGTGGAGTCTAGCGCTTCTGAACTTGAGGAGGAAGAAGAAAAGTTGCAGTGGTTGAAGAAAGACATTAAAGCAATGAAGATATTAGTTGATTCCATCAAGGACCATATTGTTCCTATCATCTCTAAGTTGAAGACAGCGTCCTTAGGGCTGCTCAACAGTATTTCAATGTACGTCTCTACCAATTGTTCATCAAGCTCATATCCCAGTGGTTTAATCCATCAAATTATGGGTTCAACAACCTCTATGATACATTTGTTTGTAGTTACAAGAAAGGTTATCTCCTTCCCATATTTCTTCACTAGACTCCTTGGAATCTGGTCCCTTTCATGCATCTCATTCTGAAATGCTACAAAGAAAGTAGTTAGAACATTGTGCTACACCCTGAAATCTCCTATACTGCACAAATGATCAAAAATATGATGTGCAACCAGCCTGTTGCTCTCCCATATTATGCCTTTTCTTCTTGGTAATTCCCTCAGGAAATAAAATAGCAAACAAACAACTAGTGTGCCAAATTTATAGAGATGCTTCTTTTCCTTAGTCATACTCAAGTTCTCAATGAGTTGTAACCTAGGAAACTCACATAGATCAAAATATTTTCCATTCACCACCATTTCATATGCAATGTGAATTGTCATAGTAGATACAAAATTTACTTGGTGAAATAAATTTTCTGCCAAATCATGATGGCAACATACTTGTTGATAGGGTTTGCAATAGACTTTATAATAAAATCTCTTCCATCAAATGCAGTACTAGTCAACCTTGTGACTACATCATTTTTCATTGCATTTAGAACTAGAATGGATCTATTATCACAAAGAATAGTTACAGATTGAATCACCTTCTTATTGATAACCCCTAGTTCATTTGTCCACAAAAATTTGCCATGAACCCTACTAAGGGCCATTTTAACAAATTTTGCCTCACCCTCACTAGAAAAGTTTGGAAACTAGCTCGAAATGTTCAGCTTCATCTGAATTAGGTTTTCATACTTTGGCTTAAGTAGTAGACCACCTCCTATCAATTCACTGTCCCATAAATCCTTAAGCTCTTGGTGATTGAAATCCTCTAGCTTCCCATGAATATATATTCTTGTGTTTTTAGTGGGTAACACATTGCTTAGAATGTGTAAGAATGCACTGATAGGATCTACTTCATACACTTTCCATGAATATCTTCTAAATATGGGTTGGGGTCTCTTCAAGACTTCAAAAATAGTAGGAGTGGCCATTTCTCCTCATACAACTTGAATATTCTTAACATAAAGTTCAACTTAGAATCCTTAAGCTCTTGGTGATTGAATTCCTCTAGCTTCCCATGAATATATGTTCTTGTGTTTTTAGTGGGTAACACATTGCTTAGAATGTGTAAGAATGCACCGATAGGATCTACTTCATACACTTTCCATGAATATCTTCTGAATATGGGTTAGGATCTCTTCAAGACTTCAAAAATAGTAGGAGTGGCCATTTCTCCTCATACAACTTGAATATTCTTAACAAAAAGTTCAACTTAGAATCCACAGAATTCAGATAATGGAGAATACCTTTTTTTGTTTGTCGAGAACTAGGGTTTTGATGTACGATGCTCTGAATTTCCTTCAACTCACTTTAGCTTGTTCTGATTCTTCCCAATTGCACAAATGTTCTTTGGATCAACTTAGTTTCTTGCTTTATTACTTGAAATTTTTTCCTTAATTCACATTTATTGCCTTTCAACCTTTAAAGCTAATAAACACTTTATGAAACACACTGTAAACCTAAAAAGGTTCTACAATTCTCCAGATCTACCTATTTTCTACTGGAGATTTCTCCAATTCCTTCCGAATGATGACTCACATCACATATCTTTGCGTCATTGCATGACATATCATACATTAGGAGATTTTTAGATTTCTCTATAACTGCTCCCCTAAAACCACTACTGGGTTCAGTTTTTGGAAGAGGTATATGCACTAGATGCAAATACAGATGTATTTGACTTAGGTTCTTACTTTTTCCTCCAAATATTTTCCATTTCTTTTCTTAATTCAGTAGGATCTACTTTTTTCATAGGCTTTCTCTTTTTTTCCAAAT